>JAODUP010000370.1:297500-390973 GCA_025642065.1 Paralvinella palmiformis
GCTGTTCCAAAAGAAATGTCAAACAAGAAATCAAATTATGTCAAAACAAACAAACAAACAAACAAACAAACAAACAAACAAACACCGAAATTTAAAGGGTCGAACAATTAGAAAACAATGCAAACATTAATCTACATCATATGATCGATAATATTAAAATTATATAAATAGTGAAAACAAACAAAATGTTCAATATACGCCACCTTAGAGTGCGTCCCCAAATTGATTAAGCTTAAAATATTTAAATATACTATAGTGAATTTATAATTCGTTTATAATAATCACATCACCTGTGTCAATATTGGTTTGTAAATTAGAGTTGTGATTTAAAAAAACCGGCTTAACGACATCATTACAGGTCACAACACGAAGAATCGTTAATCTGGTTGAGGTCCCCCGATGAATAGTTCAGATGTTGCATTTACCGGTTTGTGATTCTTAATAACAGTGATTTTTACAAACTGACACATAAACATCACCCCCTCCCATATATATATATATATATATATATATCACCTACACGTGCTGCCACGCATCACCGAAATACACCCCCACACATACATACATATAGAGACATTAAGATATTTAGACCCGGTGACATTCTGAGAAAATTACACGTCACTGTGTAAGCAATGAGACCAATAAACCACCAAGTCTTTGTCCGTTTGTCAACACACACACACACACACACACACAGACAGAGAGGACGATCACTTACTTAAATCAAGAACCGTCACATTCAGTAATACGTTAGCTACGATATATATAGATCGCACACTGCTGTCACTTCTCACCGTAACATAACTATATCAATAGACGGCAAGTCGTCTAGCTGTCAACAACATTATATTTATATATCCAGGTAGTTCTAGACCAAGGTAGTATTGTATGACGACAAACTAACAATGGGGACACCTTATAGCACAGGTTAGCAGTGTATTCATAGGATCTGTAAAGAAATGAATATTTATTAGAAATGATGTATCTTATAAATAACATGTACTTGTGTGTGTGTGTGTGTGTGTGTGTGTTTGTGTTTCTCAGTGTACAGACAGCCATAGTTTCCTCTATCTTTTTTGGGATGTTACAATTAATTATTTATCAAGTGATCTCATGACGTGGGCATAAATATTATATTATATAATACAAGCTTAAAAACGTCGCTCCCCGCGGACTTTAAAGCTTGTTCCTGCGGAGGTCTTCCTTCGGCCCACATAACTAAGGGTTTAGAAAACTGAAAAACGAATTTTAATGATTTTAAACAATTTATTGCGTTAAACAATAAAAATTATATATATATATATATATATATATATATATATATATATATATAACTATCACAATTAATCGCCGATGTCATAGTCCCAGTCGTCATTGTCCCGACTAGTGTCATATTCCAAGCCGTTTAAGGCTCTTTTGTGAGAATGTTTTGCGAACACACACGCAGCCAAACAAACAAACAAACAAACAAATAAATAAATAGACAAAATCCAAACAAATAAACACGAATTTAGTGTTTATTTATAGATGACTAAGTTGATGACTAAGTTGAGAATATGATGGAGTAAAAGTAATACTACTGCTACTGCTAGATATTGCTATTGTTGCAACCTCGGGTGATGCAGAGCTGGTAGTGCACGGCATTGACGAGTGTTAGGGTGGGGGGGGTTGCATGTTGAATGCTACCTGTCTTTGTGGGGGTGTTTCACCCAACAAACTTTAGGGCTAAGGGACCCATTGAGACCAGCACTGACCTTAAACGAAACACTATGTATCTGAGCCCCCCCCCCAAAAAAAAAAAAACCGCTCTCACTCACTCACTCTCTCACTCACTCACTCACTCACTCACTCACTCACTCACTCACTCATCATATTATTATTATTAATACTACTACTACTACTACTACTATCTCTAGTACATGAGTCATCGTAGTGCACCAGAAGAATACCAAGCTAAATCACCAGAAGAAACCGGTTCGAAGCCGTTTACTAGCTGAAAATCTTGGATGTGATGGGCTAATATTTTGAATAGCGGTTGATCCGACTATTAAATGTTGATTTGAGTTGAAAGTAAATCGCCCAAAAAAAAAAATACATCGTCAACATTTAGATGCGGTTTTAAGCGGGTTCCCCCACCATGTCCCAGAAAACGAAATAATCGAAAATATCACGTGACACAGAAAAAATCGCCACAAGAAGCCCCAAAAAAAAAATGACCTACAAATATGTAGCGTGTTGGACCACAGATCACTACCACCCGTGTTCGAATCTCGGCGTGGGCATATCCGAAGGGTGTTTCGTCTTTGACTTCGCTTCATTTCCCTTGGAGGTCGCTCGACCCATTTAGCCCACCATGTGCACAAAATGGCCGTAAACCACCAATCATCAATCAATCCTACGAATAGGTGCTGCACAGGACGTGATAAACAACTAGAGGTGACAAGGTTTATTTGTTTTAAATATTAACTTATCCTGAACAACTGATGTGGCTTAATCCAGAGACGGGACACTAAGCCCGGTGGAGACACAAACACGGGAACCATTCCGTAGATTATACATCGATATTAGCAAAGGGCCACCGACTGTAGCAATTACCGAGGCTTATATTTGCCATTTCAGCCGTCGTTTTGCCTTTAGAACGTTTGACATTTTCTGGATTTGTCTCGTTTCCGTAAATGATCAAACGTGAAGCGATATATTAGCCGCTAGAAAACGCCTACGCGTATCAAAGCAGGTAACAACAGCAACATCAGTAACAACAACAACAAGAAAAAGAGCGACAACAACCATGACAACACAACCCCCCCCCAACTTATCAGTGCCGTAAAACCATAATGTCGATTCCAGTCGGTAGAGGGAACCACCATACAGTGGCTGCAACAAGAAGGCGAGCCAGCAAAACTAGAAGTCAATATGGGTGTTATGCTCTCCTTTCTGATGGACCAGGAGGAATGAAAACAATGTTCGCTTTGCCAATAAAGAGCGTGGGAACAGCTCTTTGTGAGAGTTTTCAATTTATTAAAAGAATTCCACAACAGCTTAATGTTTATTTATCGCCTAGCGCTGGAAGTGTTTTACCACAAGATGTGTAACAAGATAGTGTATGTTTACCCTTTAGCACTCATATATATATATATATATATATATACATATATATATATATATATTGCGAAGCATTATTTGCTTGACTGAAGTCGGTATTCCTGAAATGTGTATACGCGTGTGCCGACGTCGAGTGTCTTAATAATGTGATAGCGTGCTATAGGATACCGACACAGACGATAAAATGTTGTGATAATGTGTTCCATCCGATTCGTTATTTTAAAACCTTTTCGAACACTGGCGAATCTGATGTGATCATCATTACGGTCATCATCATCATCATCATCATCATCACACTGGAATTGTTAAACGTTCGACAATTATCCATGGGCAGCAAGAATAATAGCCCCTCTATTCGTGATATGAAATTATTATGTTATTTACGTCTGTGGATGTTTCATCCATTAGGAAAAAGACCATTTCCCAAACGAGTAGACTAAACAAAGCAATCGGTCTTCATCTTACTATTTCTTTGAAGTTTTTGCCTATCAAAGTGCTCGTCTTTGGTTACCAAATTGAAATCTGACTTGGATGGCTACCTCGGAATAAAGACCACCAGAGCTGGCTCATAAAGTGGCTATTTAAGAGGAGGTTTTAATACATTCATTTCAGTATGTATTAAAATATTTAAAAATTTAAACTGGTGCGTGCACCAGCACACACACACACACACACACACACACACACGCGCGTTTATCACCCCATAAACAATCCCCACCATACAGAGATGGTCACTTAATACACATTCTTGGTATACATCCCGTAGACAAGCCGTACTGGTTAACCTCCATCAATCACGTGTACCCACTTCTCGCCCTATATATATATATATATATATATATATACACACACACACACACACACACATTATCTCAATAACTCCGTACTTCGTATCAATCCGACCAAGAATACACTCGACCCGACCGTACGTCAATATCGGACTGACAATTAGACAAAGGTTACACTCGTTGTTACCTGTGGCGTACAATGAGGGTACGATTTGTTTACGAGATCAGAAAAAGGGGGGGGGAGTGTACCGGCCCAAGGCACTAGTTGTTTGATCGGCGACGAATTTGGCGCTGAAAGAAACGTCAATAGCCGCAAAGACCCGAGATAAAACGGGTATTTCGCCGAACGTCTGCTGAGCGGCCCTTCTCGTCTGCCGCGGCATCGGTATTGATCCGGGGAGCTGAAACGCCTCGCGTGCCAGGAGGGGGGAGGGGAAGCATGCGCGGTGACGGATCACCCCGCGCAATCCCGAAGCGATGATCATAAAACATGCTGCAATGGGACAGGTTATGTCCGGACCAAGTAGCGTGCTGTGACGGAGAGCAGGACTAAATACCACCAAATCTAGAAGTGGGTGAGGGTGCGCGTATGGGAGATGGGAAAGGGAGGGGGAGGGGGTTTAGTCGGTTCGGACGACCACTCTATGATTACAGTATGAGCTACAATCACATATCGTTATCGGGGTGACGCGGTGGGGGGGGGGGGCAACGGTATCGGAGTAGATCTTTATTATGGGTGAAAGGATGTATCTTCCTCGACTCTACGCTGAACAACTCCACCCCCTTTTGGGCTACTGATGCTGGGCTACTGGTGGTGGTTGTGGGGCTACTGATGAAGTGGGCAGACAACCCCACCTCCTCCAACACACACACACACGCACACAGAGTATTCTTATTGGCAATGAAACTATTTGTATGCAACTGACGTTACAATAATGCATAGTGTGTGTGTGTGTGCGCGCGCGCGCGTATGTGTGTGTGTGTGTGTTTGGAGAGAGAATTTATTAATAAGAATTACTAAATAGATAGGTCGCCCGTCAGACTAAAGACTGTCATCATTATTGACATATATATTAATTTAGTCTAGCGATAGGCCACAGGGTTTTAATTTTCTGTTTCACACACACACACACACACAGAGAGAGAGAGAGGGGGGGGGGAAGGGTTACAGCATATCGATGTCGGGTATTTAAATATTAGAACAGAAAATTACAAACAAAACAAAACACAATCATGACATGTTACTTTGGAGTGATTTATTCCACTTTGACTAAACTCGACTAGACTACACCTCGACTAGTAAAAAGATTAAAAGATTAAAAGCCACATGATATGATCCTTTTTGCGGATTTTTTATTGTTTTCGTCGTATTTTATCTGATCAAACATCGGCGTCGTATTTTTTCCTGCTCTGACAAAAGCCATATTTAGCGCTGACCTAGATCTGATATCTGGCAATGGAGAGGTGTGTGTGTGTGTGTGTGTGTGTGTTTTGTGTGATTAATTGCGTGAATATTTTCTCTATAATTAGAGTGGAAATATGTTCTCGGACGTCGTTCACCTCTGACGTCGTAGTTGTCTTAACGCCCCCCCCCCCCCCGACACACACACGCGCTCACACACATAGAGAGAGATAATTCCCTCTCAGTCCATTCCGATTGGTAAATCCGAACTGTAAACGGCGACCCCTGGATCTAGATCAGGTCGGCATCATGCCGGAGATGGTCGCCTGATGGCAGCACCGGACGGTAACGCGAACGCTGCCTCCGCATTAAGCAGTCTTCGGCACATACGAACAATCGACGTCTAGAAAAGCCGGTGGGCTAGATAGGATGAAATGAGATGTCAGATATCCGAATCATGGTAATTCTGTATCAGTTATTTGACGGATGATTGAGATTAAAGTGACCTATACCGAGACCAAACAAACCACTCACTAACTCACTCACTCACTCACTCACTCACCCACTGTCACAACCAGAACACAAACACCAACGCACATTCTACTTACGCCCTATGATGGGACAACATATCCGGGTGACTTTCACATTTCGACGTTCTTATATTTTATAACAGAGAGGTGCAAGGAGCAGGAATCGTAAAATGTAAAGAAGAAAACATATTTCTCATCTGGAGCGATTATTGCCCAGAAACTGGGTCTCTTGGAGAGAGAAAAAAACATACGCATGCCACGTGTTAAAAAACCTCCCCATACATGCGCCCCTCCCTCACAAACACACACGCGCACGCACACACTCTCCCATATCACTCGCTCTCTCTCTCTATACACACACACACACATATATATATATATATATATATATATATTATGAATTATTATGTTTTATTATATCTCTTCTAATGTATTCATTAGGTATGAGTCTGTCTATATATATATATATATATATATATATATGTGTGTGTGTTTTAGCTGTGTATTATAAGGCACAGGCACAGAGAATCTCGAACCGTGAATTCAAACTCTGGACGTTTCTTCAGGGGACTAAATCCAGAGTGGCGACACACACACACACACACACACACACACACACACATATATATATATATATATATATATATAAATACCCAGTGTGACCAGAGACGAGGGTAAATAAATCAGTCACTGACTGACTGACCGACTGATTCACTCACTCACTCATTCGCACACTCACTCACTTATAGACCGGTACGCCATTTTCTAATAGCGTTTTGTTAGATCCAGAATCCGTCACAACCCATTTGGCTCACCTAGACGCATTTTAATGGAGGGGCACGAAATCTCAACGGGAAGGATTCGAACTCTGAAACCTCAGTTTTCTGACCAGCCAGAGCCACATAGCTATTAGATCTTCACGAAATGAAAAGAACCCATACCAGGCGGAAAGGATGCCAACAGACGAACATACAAACAAGCACACACACACACACACACAACAGGGAGAGAGCAAGACACATGCACAGAGAGAGAGAGAGAGAGTGAGAAAGACACATACACACACACACACACAGAGAGAGAGAGAGAGAGAGAGAGAGAGATTGACTGATAAACAAATACATTAATAAAAACCCAGAACAATAGCCAATTTCACCTACTCGTCAGCAAAGACCCCAAACTATCAATCCATCTGTCTATCTATTTATATGTATATTGTCGACTGCAAACTAGACCAGGAATATCTTTGTGTAACCTTTGTTGTAAACATTGTTGGCCAAGTATTAGCAAAAACAGATCATGTCTTTGTCAGGGACTAGCATTTCTAGCCAGCGAAAGTGAAAACATCGCCAACGAACGCCTCCGCTAGTTTTCAGGAAGGTATTCTCATATATAAAAAAGGTGTCTTCCATCTGTTTGTTCAGCCAGGACCCTGTACCAAGTGGTGACAAGCTAGAGCAGAGAAAGCCGAAACTAAATACCGAAATATGTTCTGGCCGAAACTCGTAACACAAGTTAGTATGACCCGAAAATTATTGCGCGCTGTAGTAGGGTGGGGAGCGGCCTGGGGGGAGGTTGGGGGGGGGGGGGTTGTAGGTCTCTGGATGTTCCATTCATTTCATAATGCGACGAATCGCGGCTTGGCTTACGTTGAGAGTCCGGGCATTCTCTCATAATGGTCGCTGCCAAATAAGCGTGCAATTTGATAAAAACCGTGCAATTTGATGAACAATGACTGCATATGGGATAAAACGTACGTTTAATGTAGCCACGTTGCTTTTTCACTGAGAGATTGTGGGCCACGAGTGATGGACGTCTCTGTTCTTATTATTATCTAGGTTCTGGGTTCGAATCTGGTTCATACCGATGTTTTTGGCCCCTCTGTGGTCTAGTTGTAGCGCTATGGACCACATATCACTCACTACCACACGAGTTCGAATCTCGGCGTGGGCACATCTGAAGTGTGTTTCATCTTTGACCTCGCTTCATTACCGTTGGAGGTCGCTCGGCCCATTTAGCCTACCATGTGCATAAAAGTGTCCGTAAAATTTCAATCATCATCATCTTTATTATTATCTAATAGAGTTTAATAGATCTCTCTCTCTCTCTCTCTCTCTCTCTATCGGTGTGTGTGTATGTGTGTGTGTGTAGGTGGGGGTGGTGCGGGGATTGAAGCTCTCGGAAAATACGATAGCCCGGAAAATGAACACTCTTTACTACACAAATCTATCGGAATCGTTCGGAAGCTGAGTACGGAAGAATAAATTCCGACCGTTTTCCACAATAATGGGGCACGGGGTCGTCACTAGTTCTGTAAGGCTAAAAAATAATCCCTAAATTGAACGGCTGAACCGAACCCGTAATTGTCGAGCCGAGTGTCAGAGGTTTTATGACCTAGACCAGCGGGACCATCTTTAGGACAGCCGTAACACGTCATCGGTCCGATTTAAGGCCAAGCGGTAGATTTATGTCCTTAAAATGACTGCCGCCGACCGGAATTATCTGTCGGGAAATCAAATACGGACGAAGAGTCGTCGAATTAACTGCCGGAGAGGCGAGGCTCGCCGAACGACAAGTAGCTCCGTCGCAGAGAAATACTTATTTAAATGGCTTAAATTACAGCCGGCTAAAAGGCCAGGTCTATTGTAGCGGAGAGTTGCCAACAGTAAGGCTCGCCGAATCAATAAAGACCTCTGGTAATATGTGATGAAGAGTTGACGTTGTCAATGGGACAACATAAAGAAGTCATTGTTTGGCTGCGAACTGAGACACCTACTGGATGGTTCGATAACTATTTCGGGCGACGTCATTTTGAAGATTTTCCGGCGTTTTTATTTGGGTGGCCTTTTCGTACTGGTATGTTCGTCCCCCCTCTGCGCGCGCGTGCGTGCGTGCGTGCGTGTGAGTGTGTCTGTTGTAAAGTACACAGAGTGTCAGACACATGCGCTGTTTTTATTGACTAAAAAGTAAAGAGAACAGTGTCCAAAATCAACACTCATATAAAAAGGTTTTTACCCATCCAAGCAAAACTAGACACCGCGATTACGAATAAAATAAATGATAGATAATTCAATATTGATAAAAAGAATACACAGTCGGCACTGACAGTATATTCTGGATTAAAGCACGTATTAATAATCAAATTAAATTTTTCTAGTAAGTTCAAGAAAACAGTACACGTTTACAGGAAAATGCAATAAGTAAAATTGGCTACTTATAAAAAATAACCCGTCACGGTCATTGAATTTTATTATTTGTTTGTATCATATATGTGTATTTGATAAGTGGATTTAAAAAGTACTTTCCTGGCTATTTTCTTTGAAATGGATCTGTGCTAACGGTGTCGTAAAAGGATCATATGATTTGATTTATAATGGTATTAAATGGGGATATTCAGATTATCTTCACATATATACCTACAACTCAAACTCTTCGATTTAAAAAACATGTAAAACTACCCAATTGTATTCTCTTCTTAACAAAACAAAACAAAAAAAAAAGAATCTTGGATAGATTTCCCCCCAAATGATCCTAAACATGAAGACACTCCACAGAATCTCAAGAACGGAGACGAGAAATCTTGCACTTTCTCACAATACATTTTTCTGATTATATTAATAACCAAGATAATCACAGCCTAAATGGAATACATTTAAAGTGCTGCAACAAATTATCTAATAAATCATCTAACCAGTTTCACCGGAGATTGAATATCTGCTGAATACATTGAGAACACTGGTATCTTTGGTAGAAAATCAGAATTTTCGAAATTATCAGATAGAAAAACCGTAATAATCCTTGGCGATTCATACATGTTTATCATTTTCATGCATCCCACTCAATGTTATCGCCGCAATAATGCAGAAACAGAACCACTGTTCATGTTTAGCATTTACATTTTAAATTAATCGAAACCGGCATAGTTCACTATGCGGCGCCAGCAGTATGGCGAACTCTTCCTCAAATCGCGCCCAGGCCCAGTCCCTTTGCGCTGAAGGATGTCAACACGATGAACCGGGTCTGATACGTAAACGTTATGATAGGCACTTAACCGTCGAAAGTTGAAGGTTTCAAGGCATCGGAATTGCTCATTGATAAGTGATAACAGTCTACGAAGGCAGATACATTGTTGAATATAAGGGGAAGAAGAAAAAACAGTTAGATGCACGCGGATCTTCTTCATCCAGTAGCATCTATCATAAACTGCTGTGGACTATAGTAATATCAACCACAGTATGCCACTTTATTAACAGGAAAAATACTCGAACTTCACGTCGGGCCATTATTTCCACATTGAAATTGTGTTCTATTTGAAAGTTGGATCGCAATGATAATTTCACTGCTAAATATATATCACAATCTCAAAGCTGAACTACGTCATGACGTTCATGTTCAATCCAAGACATATACCCCGAGCTGATTAGGCGTCATAATCTCATCGTCGATTTCATGTGAGAATTTCAATATAATCTCAACAAATTATTTCTCACCGTTACAACGATTTGAAAACATAACTCACTCACGAGTTTCTAGATTTCATCCGTGCCAAATGTCATCATTCCATTATAACTGAAGAAAACAATAATTTCTTGGTCATATTACGGATGGCGATTGATGTTTTATGGCCACTTCTGTGCACGTGGTAGGCCAAATGGGCCGAGCGACCTCCAAAACTAATGAAGCGAAGTCAAATATGAAACAGATTTCAGATATGTCCACGCCAAGATTCGAACTCAAGTGGTAGTGAGCTGTGATCCAATGTGCTACCAGTTGGACCACTCAGGCCCCTGGTCATATTAGAGTTAATTCAAAGGGTTTCGTTGTGTCAAATTTATCGATGTCAATTGCTCCGTATAACGATAAGCATAACATTTAACCAGTAAATAGTTAGATTAATAATAAGTGAAAGTTTACCGTAGACGTTATTATCCCTGCAGTTGCAGTTCATTGCTATTTATTCATATTTTCATTAATATTTTTCTTATTTTCATAGAGAAATGTTTTTGCAATATCTAAAATAGCTTCATTTGTTCCTCTTATAACATTGTAATATAGCAATATTTTATTGACACAATATAAAATCATATGTCGATGAAGTTATCCTGCATTGTCTTCCAGTTTCAAATAATCATACACTGAAACATAAACCAATTAATATAAGAACCATGTCATCGCAGTACGCACGAAATGGCCTGGAAGTGCATGGTTAAAACATTCCATCTACAATATGTTGTATATAAACCCATCAAAAAAAGTCTTGCATATAAAGTGTGATGGGTAATATCTTCCTCAATATAGCATCATCTGCGACATGCATTGTATTATTATGGAAGCGGGAATTACCATGTTCATTGAAACATGGATGTATTGATATCATATCGTTCTGAATTGAATAACTCTGAACATACTGATAGATTTTCCAGATTAGGATTTATTCAAAAGATTTGCAACATTATTAGTATAAGGAGCCACAAAACACAGCAGTAACAGCTAGGCACCCCCTCTGCATGTTGGATATGAGCCGCTGAATACGCTGCTGTGGTATTGCATCGCACTCATCCACGACAATCTGTCGGAAATCTTGCGAAGTGGTGGCATTGTGGATTTTGTTGCGAACAGCTCTCCCTAACAGGTCCCACAAAGGTTCGATTGGGTTAAGATCAGGACTGCATGATGGCCATTGGATTTGCTGTATTCCCCTGTGCTGCAGGTATTGTTGGAGTATCCGAGCAGTGTGTGGCCGAGCATTGTCGTCTTGCAGAATGCTGCCAAATCTAATTTTCTGGACATATGGAATGGCAACAGGGTCCAGAATCTCATTACGATAACGTTGAGCGATAAATGTTCCACTGATGACCACGAGTCTTGTCCTTCCTACAAAAGGGCGATGTTGTCGGCACCAACGCAAATGTGCTCTACGATGTAAAGCTGTTAGCGCTGGCTTCTTGGCTGGCTTACGAGTTCGAAGGTGCGATGTGTACAGTCTGTTGCGGGTGGTCTGATCCGAGTATCTGCGCCCATGACGTCCCGCTAGTCTGGTCTGGATAATCCTGGATGACATCCGTCGGTTACGCAGTGCCACCAGGCGGATGTAACGATCTTCATCAGGAGTTGTTATTCTGGGACGACCACTCTTTGACCTGTCTTTTACATCTCCTGTTTCACGGAACTTTCTTCTCCACCGTGATATGGTACTTTGGTCAACACTAAATGTTTGCCCAACTTCAATCTGGTGAACCCCTGCCTGTAGTTGCCCAATAGCACGGGCTTTATCCACAAGCGATAAACGTGGCATATCATAGCGGTGACCACAGTGACAATGATCATTTTCAGCGAAAACACAAACTGTGAAAATTGTGAAGAAATTGGTGTACATCAGATTGAGTAGTAAGCTGACCGATACATTTATAGCATTGTCCTATGCATGCAGTGTTTCAGTTTTGGCACTTTTCAGTAGGGACCCCCACCCCATTCATGACACTGGTATTCCTCCTACAGAAACTGTACAATAATGCTATTGGGGTTATAGGAAAGCTAAATAATCAGGCTTCCACAATACTATAACACACTTAGCCGTTTATGCTATTTTTGGGATGATATTACCCATCAAACTTTATATGCAAGACTTTTTTGAGGAGTTTTAATTATGTTAGATAAAATTACAAGCTATATTATTGTAAAGAATATATCACGAAGATCAGTATCAGTCTCATGTTATATATATATATATATATATATATATAGATGATTTAGCAACAATTTTAAAGTTCTTATTAAACGATATTTTAGATCTAAACTGGGAAACAAACAGAAATGTAAGGGATATATTAATCCAGAAACTAAAAATATAAGAGCTTGATTTAAGGTGAAAGGTGAATTAATAAACTTGCTTGCATTGGATTTGACAATAAGAAATAACGAAACTTTTATGAACTTTTAGGTAGAAGATTGTTTTGTGACATGACAAACATTTTAGATTAGATGAAGAAGATTTATGTTTTACGGCTACTTTTGTGCACGTGGTAGGCTAAATGGGCTGAGCGACCTCCAAAGATAACGAAGTGAAGTCAAAGATGAAACAACCTTTAGATATGCCCACTGCGAGATTCGAACACTGGTGGTAGTGATCTGTGATCCAACACGTTACCACTAGACCACGGAGGCACCACTGATAGATTAGATCCTATTAATGATATATTAAGCAATTGAAGAGTAGCACCGTTATTTTATCTACGATATTCAACATGGCTAGAAGTGTCTATTGGAAAATAAGTTTTCGGCAATATCTCAACCTTTAATTGAAATAGAGACTTTATCTTGGCCGTAAATTGTATGTTTTTATGGTGAATACTCTTGTGTTGTGTAATCGTTTTAGCAAATCGATTTAAATACATTTTTTGCATCGTTTACCTATGCATAGTTACATTTTCTCGTTAAGTTCTTCCCATTTGTCCAATAACGAACTGAAATAACAAATAAACTAGATCAAATTAACTTGAAATATAATACTATATTATAGTCGTCGAGTAATGAAAAGCAACTACTCCACTTCTAGCTGATCATGAGAAAGGTAATGTGAAGAGTTTTTGGTGCAGCAAATTCTAATTAATTGTAATGGTTAAAATAGCGTATTTTTTTAAATTATAAATGAAGCACAATGGATAGCCAGAGCTGTTATTTGAAATATTACATTATTTTCCATTTTGAAGTAAAGGAAACTTTTTATCTGGTACAAATATTTACTGATATCAAACTATGTCGTACTATACACATGACCTCAACTTATTGAAAGAATAAATTACCATTTACTTCATTTTTTTCATGAATCCAAGAAAACTAATAATAAAATACCTTGAGATATATGCAGACATCACAGACCAACTATACGCCATTCTCAATAATGTCAGAAAAGCAGTCGTTTCAACACATTCCCAGATCATTTCCTCGGCGGAGACCTCTTACCCAAGTCCAGCTCCCTAGTTTTGTTAGGTACTTATGACCACACTCCGATAGTTCAATCTTCCACCCCGCTACAGCTGACAGCCACTAGGCCCCAGTACATAGCTCTTTATCTATCTGCGGGTCACCTGAAGAAATGTACTCAAAACTTTTAAATTTGGATAAATAAATATATCCGTGTATGTATTCAGTCCAAAGTGCCTTTAGCCATTGGGTAAACTTGGGCCATATTTTCGTGTTAATTAAATCGTATTCCTAACCTTAACTCAATAGTTAAAGCCCTATATAGTGGTGCGGATATGCGACATATTATGTTTGAGGTGTACACTTCTGGAAAGAAGCATGAAACTTTGCCCTAGGTTTTCTTTTGAATGTGCTGATATAAAAAAGTGTAGTGAGCATGAGGTCATTCCAATGGTTCCCGTTCAAAAATTGAAAATGGCCACCAAAGAACAGGTTTTTGCCAATAACTTGTACTCCGATTGACATGGTAATTGTGTCTATACCTATGTTTTTGAGGTCAAAGAGTCCAACAGAACACATTTTAAGCATATGGGTTTTCAATTTTATTATAATAAATTGAAAATTGGTTTTCAGCCACATTTTTAGCCCCACAATAACCATTTTGTACTCTTATATCAAGAAAGGATAGGTAATCAAAAATGTTATATATATAATGTTTAATGCTTTATTGATAATTAATGAAATACTTATTAGTAATAATTAAATATCAAATATGCAATGGTGTGTATAAATGTTGTTAACATAGAATACTTGAAATGACCATTCACTTCACTGTTTCACCTATGCATTCGTGACCACGTATACTTATTCTATGTAATTTGTTCTGTAAATATCTCGGATGTGTATTTTTGTTCTCTGTTACATTGTCCAGAACAGAAGCACAACTGTGTGCACCTGAGACTGGCTTTGAAACACTTCCACCTGTTTGTGCAAGCCTTTTGCCCCACATTTCAATAGTTCCTAACACCCTTTGGCTGCTTCTGGAAGAGTGGTACAACGTGGGGTCTATTGGGAATCATCGCTCAACCTCTTCCATGCCTATAAATCTGGTGAAGGAACTTGGGGCTCTCCTGAAAGTGACTGTCCCCAGATGTGTCCCGCCTGATAAACAGCCCTTTTCATATGATGTTCCAATGCATGTAATGTTGGAGGAATATTTTTTATTTTGCGGTTTCCAAAAGCAAACATCTGCTTCCTCGCTTCATTCACATGTCTGAGCTCTGATATTCGATGATATCTCTCAACTGCATCCATGTTATCGTTGGATAGCTGGCTTGGAGCGCGAGACAAACGAAAAATGGGGTTGAGATGAGCACACTGCGCCAAACAGCACAAGCCGTTCTCTTTCCAATTCCATAGAAAGAAAGAAAACGGTATCACATCCTGATATTGAGTGCGTGGAGATGATTTGCTTTCTTGTCTTGTTGAAATTTGGGGGTAGAGACCCCCTTGTCGCCTATTGGGCACCGCCACCTGGTGTTGTCTTCCGGTAAATCTTTATTGCTAATGGTAGTGTTTATAGGGGTCTTTGAGTAGAAGTGGGGTGATGCTGTCTGGTAGGGATGTTGACTTTCTGATGAAAAATGCTGCTAAGTGATGATCTCTGTTTAGGCTGTTCTCTCTGTAGACATCCCAATCAACATCTATGCAAACTAGATCTTGCAGCATATATCCTACATAAGGCAAGAATGCCACCTGTGAATAATTCTGGAATGTCTGGACAGTAACTTGGTACTTCTTCGGGTCAATATGGGCACAAGTGCAGCACCATCAACAATTTTTACATCTACGTTTGAAAAATCTTCAGGTAGAGCTATCAATGATTCCAAGCACTCCGTCAAGTCAGATTTGTTCGTTTGATACATGATGCTATTTGATGCCAAGAATGGTGGGCATTGGAGGCAATGGATAGTTTTCGTGCCTGAAGTGAAATGAACATCTGGTACTGTGTTTTCTCAATATCTTCTGCAGTCCTTGTGGTGTGTATTACACTGTCTGGCATTATCACTTTGGTATCAAGCGTGTAGAGATATATGCTTGTATCAGAAAAAGGGGTTGCCAAGTTCTTCTACCACATCAGTGATACCTTTGACATGAGAAAGGAAGGTATTCCGCACACTAGGTCTTTGTTCATGATGACGTTCTGTGTTCTTCTTCATCAATACTGGCATATGCATATATTTATTATAATAGTGTATGGCGCCGAATAAGAGCTATTATTAGTCTTATATAAAGATTTGTCTCTCTTGATATGGAAACTTGATGATAACGTTAAACACACTGCAACAGTAATGTGGGATAAGGAATACATAATATTTTGCGTAATATTAATATTATGGGCACTTTTTATTTTATCCATGAATATATCCTATTATGATATCTTTTATGTGTCCCATTCGATCCCTTGACCCCCAAACCTCGGTAAAGACACAAAGATCATGGGTCAGGGTACTTCGAGCTGAGTTATTGACAACAACAAAATTCGTGGTCGTGGTTCCCGGAATTTTGTTAATCAGCATACTCAAAAAAGATTCATGCTTTTTTCCAAAAGTGCACACCCCGATCACATATCTGCTCCAATACTACTGGTAGCTTTCCATACAATTACTCTTCAAGATTACTATAATCACGAAATATACCTGATATAGGGAAATAATCCAAATTACTGGAGGGCCATCATCTTCCTCTTGTCAAATTCCTTATATCTCAAACTGATATGGTTGTATGTCATTCATGGCGCAATTTAACAACGCAGTTGGGTCATGTTCCGGAATAATTCTTTGCTTACACTTGTTTACATGCTTTTGTATGGGGTCTACAGACTTCAGGTCAACCGGATGCGTTGAAGTGACGTCAGCATTCAGTAGCTTCCGGTCTCTGTCTAGCTTCAAAATGGCGGCACCCACAGCCCATTAATCAGGACTTTGAACTAGATTATTTAATATGTGGGTGATCGTTTACACATTTTGACAGTATTTATTATATTTGCGAGTATAACTTTTAGTCCTCAAACAAATTTCTGCGGGTGAACTATCCCTTTAACCTATGTATCAACTATGGAACAGTCCGTGATGTATTCCACGAGACAGGATTAGGTTTGGGAGTCCTAAACCTGGTTATGACAAATGTCATAAACCGTCGTAATTATCGTTATGACGTCATATAGGCCTATATTTTATGACAATTTTTTTTAACTTCCCCTTTTTATCTATTTTGCTTAGAACCAGTTGTGGATTATCATTATGTCAGAATCAGTATATATATATATATATATATATTACAAACAAGAATGTAAATAATATTTTATGTTGATTTCTTACATTTTTTTTCCATTTCGGTAATAACAGAAATAATTTAGAGGTATATTTTATTCAGTAACCATAACATCTTTCACACATGTACAATTGAATCAGTCCATTTGATACGTTAATCATCAAAATCATCCTGTGACAAAATACCAGCTTGGCTGTTTTCTTGTTACCAAGACTATTCCGTTTCTTAGTGTGGATGCCACCAAAGCGCGAAAGGTCCTCTCGATGGATCTTCTCTGGCTGTATTGAAGCCACTCATGAGGAACTATTAATTAATGTGAAATATATTAGATGGAATTACAGACATTAAGTGAAGCCACTATCACTGGATACATGATGAGCCACGGATATACACCAACACCAATCCAAGAGGGAGGAGTATTGTGTATGACTACCATAGACTAATAATCAGGTGCTAACTTGCTGTATAATAATTTTACTTTTAATATAATAGTATACATATTAATAATTCAAGCCACTCTAAAAACTACTGTTGAAGTGGGTATATCATAAGTCACAAATTTGTTGGCTATGCCAATATTTATATAAAAAATATCCTTTTGACAATCTAGAACGCTATCATGTCATAAACCCTGGATTAATTCATGGTTTTTGACATTGCCAACCTTGATAAGGGTTTACTCGTGCCTGTCCTGAAAAAGCTAATGATCGATCCTACAGTACCCAACAACTATAGACCGATTGCCGTCTCTGTTACTACATGCGGATATGTACATCACGTACTGTTCTACGGTCACTGCTTTAGCGAGTAAGTTTGGATGTGTTGATGGGCACAACGTTAGCATGGCGATAACGATGGTGAATGATATCATATACTCAAATGGCGGTGGTATATTCCAGTCCTCTGGACTTCGGCAGGATTCCACATACTGGCTTGTTCATAAAGGGTTAGTATTCCAGATAGATGTAGGAGCACCTTAATTACGAGACGGCAAACTGAATGTGGTAGTAAAATGGAATGATTATATTAGTAAACAACTTCGCAGCACCACAGATAAGGTGACCGTTCTTCACTATTTCTTATATACTTTATACCAGGCACGAGTGGCTTTTTTCAGTTTGCAGAACGATGAGCCACATGAACCAGAGGGTGTGGGGGTAAAATTGGGTTATTTACAGTTTTAGGAAAATCTGAGACTACTAGAGTCGGGGATAAAACGACTTTTGCAAGAATATTTTTAAACCAATAACCGTCCCAAACTTTATTTTGAAAAAATCGGTAAACTCTCATCCCGGTTATACTCTATGCAATCTTGCATTACTCTCGATGGCACAAAATTTAAAGAATTTTGTTACGGTGATGACGTACTGCATTCTAGCTTTACAGTATGGGGTCTTCAGAAGATGAAAAATTATGCAATCCGATATATATAATGGCACACAGACTTAAATACAACCCACATAAAACTAAGTGTCTCTGTGTGATGGATGAATGTTATTTAATGACATCTTCCCAATTTAGGCCATTCAGTGTGCTAGAAGGTATCTCTATGGGCAAATGTAAGCTGCGTGTATTCTGCTCTTGCCCTAAATGGCGTGGTAATGGAACAATATGATAAAATTGACTACCTTTGTACAATCCTGTCTAATGATATAGTCCTCACAAAATATGGAACGTAGTGCTTTCTCCAATATTTGGTGTTATCATTTCCATAAGCGCTCGGTCCATGAACTCAAGAAAACCCAGTCAAAACTGCCGAAAGCTGCTCTGGGACTTAAGTATTCCTGCAGACAAACGAGTTGTACCATAAAAATTCACACGGTGTTCACTAGCATCGAGCTCACGCACCCACATGCCTAAAATAGTTCCACACGCAATGGATTCTACTCGCAAATGGTTATAGATGCTTTATGGCTTGGACATCAACGACAATCGTCTTGCTAGTAGATGCCACGAGAAGTTCCACCGTGATGTCGTGTTCACTTACCTTTATGACAATATAT
Source organism: Paralvinella palmiformis (assembly GCA_025642065.1). Lineage (NCBI taxonomy): Eukaryota > Metazoa > Annelida > Polychaeta > Terebellida > Alvinellidae > Paralvinella > Paralvinella palmiformis. The sequence continues at coordinate 316,582 of JAODUP010000370.1, forward strand.
ACTGTTAGGTGCAAACGGAACATTCTAAAATTCCCAGTGTTAATGGCGACACCATTTCATTTTATCATGTCAGTCAAGTACCTGGCCACATGGAAATAGTCAACTTGTTGTTCAAACCAATTTAATTTGTTATTATAAAACTTTTTTTATATTGTCACATTATTTCATTATGTCTCCTATTGTGGGTAATAAAGATCAGCATCATAACGCAAAGGTGATGAAAGTTCTTCTGCAAGGCTTAATGTCTCGATGTTTTAAATTCTTTTCCCAGTAGTACACAACTGTATATGCAGCTGTTAGTAGAGTCATGATTTGATGTGATATTTGTTTATGATGCATACCAACCTCCCACTTACAATTTACTCTATTATTTATGATAATGTCATGATCTGTAAAATACACTTTAATCTGAAAATCACAGAATTTAGAGTAATTACTGGTGCACTCAGTTTCAAATATCAGGTGAACCACCTCAGCTTTTTATATCCTTTAGAGTAGTAACATAGAATAAAGTTACACACAGATCATGGTTCAAGCTTTAAGCAAGAATCAGTAAGAACAAAGACATGTTTCAATTAATATTCGCGTAATTATAAAGAAAGTGAATAATATCTTCACAGCTTCTAACCCCACACCACAATAGAAATATTCAAACTTTTTATAATAATATAATCATCAAAACTACCCGAACGAACTCAGATCAGAATTGCTTAATCCACATCTATTGTGAACATCAGAGTGAAATGCCCCCCCAAAAACATGTGAAATTTAAATTATATCAGTTAGACTGTTTTCCAATAAATTTCTCCACCACAAACTACACTAAATGAGGAGTCTACACCAGCTTAAATTTCTCAACCATGTTTCACAACTCTCTTTTTCTCTGTATATATATATATATATATATATAAAAGAGAGAGAGAGAGAGCACATACAGTCAGTGTTCTGATAACGGACCAGCTTCTGATTCAGACATGCCTGGATTCATCTTTCCACAGTTTTCTCCTAACAGCCATGGCCCAAATATAGCTCAGCCACGACTGCGACTTGCGCTGCGATCCGAAGTACACCAGAACGAACCTGCACGCCATAAACTCTTTGGAACTTTAAGCCCAGATCTAATGCCATTTCTAGCACTGGCTTAGCACAGCTGCCTCAGACACCAATTCTCCTTGGCCAAACTCAACAGATCTATATTTGGAGCGGCCTCTCTCGGCTACACAGCTTCCCACCTTATCAGACACCCGAACATAGTCTTCGGTCTCGACAGCTACCCCGAAACTATCCTACAATCTGCACCAGCTTTCTAGTTCCACTGCAATGACTAGATAGAACTAGATCGGTGATGTACCTGCCTCAAGACAGCCACTCTGCAAACCCCTTACTCTGGCCGGCTACCTTAACACTGCCAAGGGCCACTACAGGCTCTCCTGTGTCACAGAGAATAAGACAACATGTTATTATCGGATTACATATATATTAACAAAAACATTAACTAGGTTGCAAAAACGGATACACAATATTACCATATAAAGGTGGGTCTTGATTCTATGTAACTTCTGTGAAAATAACAGAATGTCTAGCACTTTCCCTACTTTTTTCAGGCAATGAATTTTTGCTGCAAATGCATGTGTTTATTGTTATTAACTAGGAATACAATACATAAAGTTGTCATATTAATAAAACATGTAAAGTTCTACATGTACTATAACGGTAAAATCATGAGCTATTTAGTCTACATACTGAAGAACACAAACTATAAAACATTAATTTTACAGATAAACAATAACCTTTCGAAAGGCGAACAGTTCCATTAGGCAGTTGTTCTGCTGCATACAATTAGACCGCACCACACCACACCAGTTACAGATGCACACAGAATGTTGTGCTCCAGAATCTGCTGGGAAAAAAATTAATCTTTCTCCCCTTCTTCTGGACTTTTGCGACGGGTATCTGGAGAACGAGACCTTGACCTGCTATTATTGTCTCGTGGACTTCTGGAGGCACTGCGGGGAGTCCTGGATCTGCTGTGAGAACGCCTGGCTGGCCTTCTGTCCCTGCTCCTGCTGCGAGATCTTGAACGAGAATACCTGCCTTTTCTTGTCCTTGACCTAGATCTAGAGCGTGAGAATGATCTAGAATGGGACCTGAAAATTGTTAAATATAGATAGATATAACATACACTTAATTAACTATATTCAAGGTTGTAACATCTTTATTGGGATTCCTGCAACGAAGAAAATATTATTTTCCAGGGCATTTCCAGGATAAAATTACCATTTTCCTGGACAAATTATACAAAATTTAAGGTTATTAATCAAGACATGCAAATTTTTTTATTCAATGTATGAACGATTGTTGACAATTTTATGGGACAGCCTCCACCTCACCCCTTTCTATCTATCTGATCCACCTCTTTTCATTTAAATATGGGATATCCAGGGCTCCATTTCTGAGGCAGGTGATCACTCTTCTGCACTTTCTTGCGTCTAAATTTACTTACTGGAGAACGATTTTATGTAAGCCCCACAGCTTAACCATCAAATGATCACAAGCAGATCATTAGAAACTCGGCCATAACTTGACCTATAAATGTTTATTTATTGGTCCATATATTTGCTACCTTCATCTGAAAACATGCACTATTTCTGACGGATGAATATCGCTAACCCAACATGACTCACTTTTTGTGCAATTTAACAGAAATATTTAATTTTCCACACAAACACTGAGGTAATATTTAAGTCAGCTATATGAAATACGCAGTTCTACGTAATCTTCAAGGATGGTGAGTGATTTCAGTTGCCCTGGTTTTTTTCAACTGGTAATATTTTTGTAAATTCAAGGACATTTTCAGGTCTTGGAAAATGAATGTTATCTTCAAGATTTTCCAGGACACATGGGCCTAGCGACTTCCAAAGGTAATGAGACGAAGTGAAAGATGAAACAACCTTCAGATATGCCCACGCCGGGCTTTGAACATGGGTGGTAGTGATCTGTGGTCCAGCACGCTACCGCTAGACCACGGAGGAGCCCAATACCCTCACTATATAACATTCATAGTGGATAACTACCCTGCTTTTTAAATTAATAGCACCATTTAACATGGTTAGCCACACTTGGCTTTGGAATAATATAATACATATGATATGGAAATGTACACTAGTCCGATCAATCTCCTGTGTATTTGAGAAACATGTTACAGAAGTATACACCAGGCAGGACTCTTAAGATCCCAGAATACACAACTATTGGTAGTACCTAAGATGCAGACCACAGCATATGGCAACAGGTGTTTTAGTTATGCAGCACTGCCTGCCGATATTAGAGAATCTAAGACAACAGAGACTTTTTTACATTTAATATATATTATTCCATGTCATTTTAACATTTTACGTTTATATGTCTTGTATTGTAAAGCACTTCTGAACATGATAGTTTATGAAAAGAGCCCTATATAAATTGATATATAATAATAATAGTCCTATTAATAGAAGAGCCAGTACAAGTTGAATCTTTTGAGAAAAAAACCTTTTAATTATACTAGAATATTGGCTTGGAATGAATTCCCAATGGAAATTAAGTGTTTAATGAACAAATTTCTCTTCAAAAAGGGTGTAAAACTATTTTTATTTGACAATCTTAATTATCAGGAACCAAGTTCTTATATTCTTTTTTAACGCGTCTTCGGTCCATTTTAGGACTTGCCAAGCTACAACCATACTGATGACGTAGTTAACAGGTTCTTCTGCTACCATGTTTTCGAATTGATGATATCGGCGGGAAATCACAAGTTATTTAATTATGAAGTCGAGCGTCACTTTCAGCGTCAAATATCTCCTTGAAGGTAAGCGGAAACACTTTTACCTGTTTAAGAAACTCTTTAGTACACAGTTATGTACATATTGGCCAAGTTTTAGAAAAATCGGACTTGACCTGTATTTTTGTAAAGCTGAAGGAAAAATATGGTCGTTCCGTGCAAATGGTTGAAAAATTCGATCAGTTCCCAAGCTCACTCATACGCGTCATAGGATTGAGATTATTTGAGTGATGTATGTAATTATATATTAAACGTCAACATTCTTCTTGAACGTAAGGATATGAAGCTGATAAAACTTTCTACACATATTAATGTACATATTGGCCGAGTTTTGGAAAACTAATTTAATAGTAGATCTCTTAGACTATCATAATCATTACTATGATCTTTAATGATATTTGCCTAAATCTATAATAAATTTAACCAACTGTCCAGATGTCTTCAATTACCAGTAGGATTTCATATAAATAATTTTGCCTCTAATTTCTGTTTTAAACATTGTTCAGGTGTGAATAAAACTTATGTAAAATAGTTGTCATAGTTGAGTGTCCGTGACTAAATAAGTAGAATAATTATTTATTCATTTTGAGGCCATGAAGTAGGTTAATTAGTGATTTCAGAAGCAACTATAATATCTTTTCAGATCATCATTATTTTATATGTTGTCTTGGGTGATCTCCCTGAACATTTTATTAAAATATGTAGTGTATAAATGTATTTATTATAACAGCATTTCATGAAATCACTTGTTCCGATTAATGAATTAATAATTTTCCTATGTTTGACAGTATAACGAAGGGACCAAATTTAGACATAAATTACGAAATTCAAACTGGCATAACTTTCTTAATATCCATCACATAAGAAACATGTATGTATCATAAAGGTATTGCCATGCTCTTTCCTCTGGTTGCAGTCTTGTTGAAATACAATGTATTGTCACGTACCTACACTATCTTGTGTTATCCTGGTACTTTAACGTTATCTATCATAGTATTTTAATGTTATTTAGTTATTATATGTATTTACATTGGTGTACAAAATAAATCAAATCAATACCAAGAGGTGAAGAGCAGGCATAAAAACCCTAATAGTGTATGAAAGATGCACACAGATAATTGAGAATCGTCCGAGTCTCTCAAACAAAAAAATCTTAGTTCCGACCCCCCCCCCATGGCCATGGAGAAAAATTAGACTACACTTGCCTTCTCCTTGACTTTCTCGCTGGACCACGACCACGTCTCTGCGACTCGGATGGTCGTCCATATTTAGCCATGTGACACGTCAGCTCACGACCATCAAGCATAGCCCCGTCAAAGGCATCCATCGCATCCTCGGCATCTCGTTTGTCGTAGAAGCGAATGAAGGCAAAGCCCCGACTTTCCCGGGTGAACCTATCACGCGGGATGTACACGTCGCCAACTTCGCCGTATTTCTCAAACGCCCTCCTTAGATCTTCTGGCGTCGTTCTGTACGTCAAATTGTCCACCTTCAGGGAGACCATTCCCCGAATGTCTGGTGGTGGACCTCGCCCGTAACTCATCGCCGATTGCCGGATAATAAAGCCCGAAATAAACCTATTTATGAGGATAAAAATCTCCAATGCTTCCCTTCCAATTTTGCAGTTAAAATGGCGTCTGCGTATGAGCGCGTTCTGGGTACACTAATCACCATATAAAACAGTACATATTTGATTCCCTTTGTCAAATGTCGAGACATTTAATTTTATGATTCTTATTATGCTCTTTACAAAAAAGTGCCAACCTTAGAGTAACCTTCTTACAGGTTATATAGGGCGCTATATACATTTTGTATATTATTACTATTACAATAAACTATGAAAAGTAAGATAGAAATTAATTATTATATTCCATCCCCCCAAATGCTTTACATTAAAAGACCAACGCCCATTAATTTTGTTTTTACTTATCCATATTTCCTTATGTAACCATATGCAGTTTCTGAACGCAGGTCTACATGACCTCTATGTCCAAATCGCTGTCTATTAAGTTTCTCACGAATGCAGGTGGTTATTATCTGCGACGCGTGATCAAAACGGATTGGTTGATCACCCCAGAATTTATTTAATCTACGCTCAAAGGACTTAATACTTGGGGCTTCTACAACATATTCTCGAAGACTGTTCGATGTACCTGCCACATATCTGGAGTCAATCAAATGGTTATTTTTCTATAATGTAACAACATCGATTGAATCACTACAAATTGCGGCAACCATACACATATGCGTATGCTTCTAAATTCACTTACAAACAAATGCATTTAACCGATCTATTGATTTATGTTTTAGTAATTAAAATACTTTCTAGGGAACAAATGTGTGTTGTTCTGTTAAGGATCACAAGTAGAAGGTCATATTAATCAATAGTACGAAAGTTGCGAATTAGCTATGTATTCTACAATCCCCCCAAATGTATCATGTCTATTTCATGTTGTGTGTTATTACAGAACCAAATTTAAATTCCAATAAATTCTGAGTATGATAGTGTTCATACAAAAGACCAAAGTGGAATATGGCTTGATTTAAAATATCCGATTACTTATTATTGTCATCCTTTGCATAGGTCATTCCTCGATAATAAACCTCGGACATTGTTTTGCTGTCTTTCTTGTGGGGAGTTATCACTTTGACGTTGCATGGCTACTGTAGCTGCAAATATACCGTTTATTTTTACTCTCCTTTACAGCCATTAAAAAAACTGTTATTTGCTGGGTCATAAATCTTGGGTTTACGTTGCGTGAAGTATAACAGGCTCACAATGTAATGACACTGGAATATTTCTCAGATAGTTCTGCTATCGGATAAGTTACATCAGTGAAACTGCATATGATTTAATTTATATTAAATGAATATATTACATTTCATACAGGATGATCACGTCTGTAGCTTGTGTTAATGCATTCTCTTGCCTACTTTAATAACCTGCACGGCAGTGAACAAAATATACACGGCCGGTGTTTGTGGTACAACGTATTAGGTGTTTCAGTAAATAAGAAGCATCTGTGTGGACCTGGTGTAATGAATTAACATCGCGTGTCCGATCTAAAATATGTGAATGACTATTTATATGTTTAATTATAACTAGTTATAAAGAAGTGTTATATAAATGAATTCCGCGTTGTATTTATAATGGAACTAAACCAATGGAGTAACGCGATGTGTGACTGGAAAAGTAGCTGATTAATATCAAGTCAGGTGTGGCATCTCGATTTTTTGTTTCACCTGTACCCGAGTCTTAAATTGCATGCCCTATTTTCTTCTATTTCTAACTATACTTTTTTATAGTCTATCAAAGTTTTATCACGCGAGAGCGTAGTCAATACTATTGATTCATTTGGGTACTTTTATAGTTTTAAAACACGTTTATATTTTACTAGCAATTTGCTAGTACAATGTATTGTTTCTAGCTCTCCTGCTACACGGACGAAAATACATAATTTCTGATTTGTTATGTGTATTATATATTTCACTCTATCGTAATTCATACGTATATGGAATTTTTTATCATGAAATAAATCGATTGAACTGAATTATCAGTGCACATGGCACATTATGATTGCCAACAAGCAAAATAAGAACAAGTATTCCAAAATCTAGCCTCTGGTAACAAAACCCCGACCATTTATTTATACATCAGAGAATACCAACATGTTCAAAGTAGACTACACAAATAAGATAGTTCTTCAAGAATTAATATCTAAGCCTAATTTTACTCTGTTGAATTGGGTTTATGGAGAAAATGTTTTAGCAAGACATTTGTTAGCCCATTTTATCCAGTTTTTTACATAGCATAAAAGCAAAATATGATGGTTGGAGATGTTCTAGGCGTGTTTAATTACTTGAAACATTTGTTGTGTATGACAAAACTTGTTATTGTCTCACCTAACAACATTGATATTCTGAAACAGTGAACTAAACTTATCAATGAATGGCACTAGTTACATACCATTCTGCACAATACATTCGCACAACCAACATAATAATACGATGAACAATGCAATATTTATTTCACAAATTCAATACAGAACATAGAACTGATCTTTGTTCCTGGTGTAGATCCAGACCCACTCTGTCAGTTTGTGGGTCAACTTAATTATTTAACTATTTCTTTTAGAATACGATCAAACTTCTTCTCAATTCACAGTTATGAGCATACACACGCACGCACACACACTTACACCTGCACGAATGTCTTGTCCACTCTCTCATCTAACAAGGATAGGAATTTTGTACCCTGCTAACGAAGATTCCCAATAGCTCAATGTGAAAATTCCAATGTATGTTCTGGTCATCATTACCAATTATATTTACTTGACTGAACCCTGGTACAGTATGGCATCTGTTGCTCTTTACGGCCTGCTAACAGCCATAGGCTATACATGTTGTGAAGTACTGCTAGTTCATACAGCCGTTAGTGAGCTGCCCTCTGAGAACCATGACAGTGTTGCTGCCATATGCAGTAACAGAGGCAGCTAACCCACAAGATGGCTCACTGCCAGAGGTGTGCGCACACACGCACATACACAACAGCTTTCTGCTGCACCCCCAATACCACAGCTAAGTCGGTCACACACACCGGCTCGGACTGCAACACTCAGCAAACCCCTACACCGACTGCTTTACTTATATCAGCAACAGCTACTACTGCTCGCCTGTGTCACACAGAGAATAAGACAACAGGTTAATGATAATAATATGTGCATTAATCAAGTCATACATTAAACATCAATTAAAAGCACGACTATAAACTAGTGAATGATTACAAGAACACACCTAAGCTGGATAATTCTACTTTTGGGACAAGTTGATGGTTAATTAAATTTTAAGACCTATTTGTTCAGAATATAAAAAGCTAATTTTTACAAAAGGCCAATTATTCTACAGAAGCACATTAGTGAGATCATGCACTAACTATCATACAACAAAGAAAATTTCCCAAATATTTACATTATTTATTATCCCTTAAACATCTGGAAATATGCATTAAAATCAAACATAAATTTGGATGGTAATGAAAATATTCAAGCAGTAAATTATCTTTAACAAACCACAGAAATGTATTAAAATACTATTACATATAATGATAAAGGATACCTACATGTCTAAAGAATTCTGAGGACGGTAAATAACACTCTACAAACAAATATTAACCTTTTCAAACAAGACTGCTACACGTTTTCGGATGTCTTCAACACAACATCTGTAGCCAGTCAGGCCAGGTGTTAGTTAACACCATCTGAAATATAAGTATAAAGCTGTTCTCGCAGCTACTGTAGGCTACTTCTCAGCATCATCTGGACTGTCGCGGAGATTGCTCATAGAGCGTGACCGACTTCTACTGTCCCTCGGACTTCTGGACACACTCCTGCGACTCCTGGATCTGCTGCGGGAATGTGTCCTAGACTTCCTGTCCCTGCTCCTGGAGCGAGACCTAGAACGAGAATAACGACGCCTCCTGGGTCGTGATCTTGACCTAGATCTGGAGCGAGACCTGGAGTACGATCTGGAATAAGACCTGGTGGTAATAAAAGAATAAAATGCATGCTTCTGAAATACGACTCCATGGTTCATTGATTGTTCAATCAGCACGTTCTAGCTGGGGATAGATAGTTTTCAAGCATTATTAATGAGCAAAGCCACACAGAATGATTCCACAAATTTGTCCACTAGATCTAAATGAAGATCCTTACCATGATTATACCAAATTAGCAAGTGAAACAGTTTAAGGCAAATAAATAAATTAAGCTTAAAATTTAAATCAGAAAAAAATATGTCAAATTACCTCCTCCTCCTTCTATAGGGATCGGTTGGGCGACCATATTTCGCCATATGACAGGTCAACTGCCGACCATCGAGGATGGCACCATCCAAAGCATCCATCGCGTCTTCGGCATCTCGTTTGTCGAAGAAACGGACGAAGGCAAAGCCCCGACTTTCCCGGGTGAACCTATCACGCGGGATGTACACATCGCCAACTTCGCCGTATTTCTCAAACGCCCTCCTGAGATCTTCTGGCGTCGTTCTGTACGTCAAATTGTCCACCTTCAGGGAGACCATTCCCCGAATGTCTGGTGGTGGACCTCGCCCGTAACTCATCACTAATCGCTATAAAAATCAAGAATAATTAACAAACCTCTCAGTTACCAAGATGGCGGACGAGAGGCATACCACGCGTTAGTACTACATACCATCTTAACTAGCGGAACTGCTGTGTTCATTGAATTTTTATAAAAATTCTATTCTTAATATTATATTTGTTGTAACACCATGAATGACATTTATTAAGATCACTGACTATCTCAGTAACGGAAACGCAGAAGGTTAATAAATTAGACTTATCCACGGAAGATGCGATTCTAAATAAATCAAGGATTCAGAATTACCGGATAGCACATTTGGCGAGAACACTTCAGCAACTGCTTAATTTATCTCACAATATGGTGCCACGCCACAGTCGGGAGCTCAAACACAGAATTCCTACACATCATGACCACGTATTATCGTTATGAGCAGTGTACCGGCTGCAGCTTTAATGGTTAGACCACTTTATATTGATTCTACACTGATTATTTCACTGATCTATATTACACGAGCGATAAATTATATAATAAAAATATCTAAAACGAAGATATAATTTTTTCTTCAGTTTGGCCTAGTGCTAAAGTGAACTATCATTAATATATGTTCATATTATGAAGATGAGTTCTGGGTAAGGTTTAATTAATTTTCCAAAGAGCTCAATGCGTATATATATATATATATATATATATATATATATATCATATACATATATCATATACATGTATCATATACATGTACCTGCCTTTTCTTTTTAATAAACTGCAAAATGTCCCGTAATTATATTTTATTATTTATCATGTTATTTAATTGTAGTGGGTTGTCTCGATCACCCCTAAAGGCCTTATATGCCAGATCCCGAGAAAGTAAATAGCTTAAGAAGGGATAGTATCTTTTATTTTAATTATTCATGTGCTATTAGCTTTAATAGTCTACTATATTATTTTTTGGTAACCCATATGACATATCTCACCCACCCTTTTAGCAGATACGAGATAAATGTCAATTTAAATAGAACGTATCAACTATCACGTGTCTGACACTGCGACAAGTTTTCGGAAATCTTTTGTATAATATATACCCACTTTTCATCTGAAAAAATCTAACAGTTTCAGCTGAAAAAATCTAAATTTTAACACACATAAACACGCTCACCCACCTTTGTGTTATAGTTGCGTCTAAATATTTGAATACTGTTTAGAGGAACCATAATAAACACGTGATTGTGAATGTTATTCGTTAGACGGCGCATATAGTCAGCATAGCGTCCCTTTTTAATATAATGGGTTTGTGCTGGGTGGCATTAAAATAGTCAGTTATTCTAATTGCCTGTATGGATTTGTAAAATCTCACACAATTTATCACAGGCATATTTCCATTTGTCCACCATTCACAGATCTAACAACACCCCTTCAGTTTGTAAACGGTGATCTGATGACGTGTAGACCTAGCGTGCTTGGTTTAGAACAATCCTAGTATAATTATATTGAATGGTCTTTATAGACGAATGAATAACCCAATGATATAATGTGGTAAACAGTGTCAGAAGGACCACGTGGGTTTATTTACCCGAAGTCTCGTTTTCGCACATTTGGGTCAATATGGCCGACTTCCTTATTAGGGATAACCGTGTTTCGGATCATTAGCTGTGTTTTGCCGTATAGGGGAACGGTAACAAGTAAACAAGATGGATTGGAAATTGTTTAATGTTGTTTTTCTTGGATTATCATTTATGTTTTTATTTACAGCCTTTCAAACTTGCTCAATGGTTGAGGTAATTAGTAATGCTTTTTATTATATTATAATTATGTGACAGTGTTGGAAACCGACGATTTCGGCCCAGCGATTTCGGCCAACCAATGCCAATCATAGCCCAGTGACAATCAATGTGATGTCTAGCACTTTATTTATTTAATTTCAACCCCCAAGATTGGGGAAATACATAGAAATAAAAACCAACACAATAAAATACATTACATACATATTCATACCAAAACTGTGTACAATAATAATATTTAAATATCAGTATAAACTAAAATGCTTTGGCTTTGCTTTGCCTTTTGTCAGTAGATCTAGAACCGACATTAAATATTCGTCAGACCGTCACCATGGCTTATTAAAATTTGCACAATCATGTATAAGTTGACTAAGCGAGTATATAACTCCATCATGGCACGGGATATATTTTCTAAAAGCACAATCGACTGGTGATAAACCTAATTGTGTAAGCCGGTGTGTTATTGTACCTGGAATAGTTTTACCAGAACTGGCAGAAGCCATAAAATTGATAAATGTAGTTAAATCGTACTCACATAAGTCACGTAAAGGGGAATTAACTTTAAAAATTCGAGTGTACATTGAGGTGACTGATTTATCAATTTATGACCATATTATTAACAGAAGATATATTTAATGCCTGTAATAACTGTGTTAGTCACTTAGTGTGTATGGTGTGAACGTTTGGGAAGACCACATACTCTTTTCATTATACCACCTTGCGCATTTTCTAATTTTTTAATCATATTGTTATTTAAATCAACAGCGTCGAGACCATACAATAATGTTGGTTGACAAAGAGTGCGAAACAAATAAGACTGCGTGTCGGACATAACACCAGGATAACACATCCCAACATCAGAAAGTGAAAAAGAACTGTTTCTACATTTAGTAATACGATTATCGACATGCTGATTGAAATTCGTTTTTGATGTAAACGTAACACCCAGGATATCAATTGAGTCGGAATTGTTTATTTGGTTATTACCTAAATACAACGTAGGCTCCTTGTCCCATGTATTTACATAGTAGGCTGGTATTAAACATTGGCTACATTAGGCTGTATTCCGAACATGTATTAATGAGTTGTTGTAATCCTGGCACAGTAGAAGCAAAAATACTCACATCATCAGCGTACGCAAAAGAGTTGTACAGGCGAAAACCAACACGTAAGCCTTGATTTACATTATCTAATTCATATAAAAGGTCAGATAAAAACATATTAAATAAAAGCGGCGATAATAAACTGCCTTGTAATTTGTAGAACAGACCATCGTGCCATAAAGAATCAAAACATTTTTCTGCATCTAAACTGCAGATAAGCATTGGAGACTTAGACTGTTTATAATGACATAACAGATCATTTAAAAGACCAATGCCGAATGAAGTACCACAGCCCTTTCTAAACCCAAACTGGTTATTGTTTAAAGTGACATCAAATAATGGATTCAAAAATTTGGAATATGTGGAACTTAATGTAATGGGACAGTAATGTTCAGGTATATTAGGGTCGAGAGTAGCTTTCTTCAGGATCGGTATTATCACTCCAGTGTTAAAACTCTATAGATTATGCAGATGGGGAGATGGTCACTTACATTACTGTCATCCAGGGGCTGGATAACGCACAATCATAACTTGTAGACAGAACATAGTCTATCCAAGTGTATGTCCCACTTTTGATACAGAAATATGTGTATTTAGTTGTTTGATGATGTTTTAAGTCAAGACATATCAGCTCATTGGAAGAGATAAAATCATACCTACTATGACTATGTTGGTTATACCCAGACTTTGCGTACCACTTAGCATTGTCTGTTGAATGGGGAAGCTTCACATTGAGGTCCCCCAATGTCTTCAAATACAATCACGACAATACCAATGATACACTCAGAATCAACATTAGTATCAGAGAACAACAAACATGAGATGTTCCTGCAAATTAGATCTATGCCTCCATAAGGTTGATCCGTGTAATTACTGTCGACCTCCGACATATCACACTTATTACATACAGTAAACATACCAGGAAATCTGTTATCTACAATATTATGAATAAGATTCATTTCATGAGACCTGATCCATGTTTCTGAAATGCATAAAATATCAGTATTACATAACATAGCTAAAATATATTCAGAAGATTGCTTGAAACCCTTAGCATTGAACGATCTCAGTTTGAGATGAACGCCAGCAATGTACATATCTGTTATGGTAGTGTTCGTATTTCCTCTAGCACTGCTGATGGCTGAGCAGATGTGGCACAGCTGATGGTATTCTGCTTCTTTTGTCTCTTATTTAATTTAGTTAGTTTCTTTCTGTACTGGGATTGTTACTGAAAGTTTGAGGAATCTGCCTCAGAGTCACTAGACTCCTCACTTGAGCTGATATCACTGATAATAATGGGAGTGTCTGGATTTGATCCGACCAAGGTATCACTAGTTATGCTCTGAGCAGGAATATCTACTTTGGATGCAGAGGTGTTTCCATCTTCACTATCCTGTAGTTCAGTGATAACATACTTCAATTTGACGTTCTCGTCCTCTAATGTAGTGACCTTGTGTTCTAGGGATGTTACTCTATCCTGAACTAGCAGGATAGTTTCCAGCAATTTCTGTATGTTACTGGTGTTATCATCAGATACAGAATTGTTACCATTGGGCTGTTCAACTTCCATGAAGGTCTTGTCAAGGTCTCTAACTCTAAGGGCGTTTTTATTGACCAAACTGAATCCCAAGTTCCGTATGTCAGTGATAGCAGTGCTTCCTATAATCCTGTTTTTCGGCCTCATGTTGGTAAATTTGGGGAACGTGTCCTTGGCCATATTGCACAGTGTTTTATGCAGTGGTGTGAGAGTTTCTAACGCCATACCTTCCAAAACCTTCTCAATGTCCTGCATTGTATATTGAAAAATAATTCATATTTTTTACAAACACCTGGTGGAAATCCTCCTTGTTGCATTTCTTCAGGTCAGAAAGGTTGGTTAACTGCATTTTCTGATGAGAGAGGCGTAGTCCTATTCGCTAAAGGTCACCACGAGTGAGAGGCTGCGGACTGTCAGCAACTACAGACCCATTGTGGCTCCTTGCACGTTCACCTGATAGTCTGGATGTATTCGGGAAGCGAAAGTCCTTGCACAGACACATATCCCCTTGGCAGAGGATCACTTCCACACCTGATGCATTCTGTGGGCATTCTAAGGACCCGTTGGTGACTATTCCATAGCAATTAGCCATGGCTATGCCGAGGTTGACCCGGGTGATTTCTGGGATAATCGAGCGTGACAGGTGCCTGTTATGGTGATTCTCGAGTTAATAAAAATCACTCGGAATCCAATAAAAGTTACCTTCTGGGTCACCTGTAACTTGTCTGGTATCTGTATATAGTAGAAATCCAAATACGATGTTGATATTATACCAATAATCAGTATCAAGTGACAAGTTTAAATCAACCAATATATATTATAGTAGATCTATATCTCTAGTCTAGAGTAGAGTGGGAACTGGACTTTTTGCCCTTCACTTAGTTTCGCCTCGTTTTATATTCGCCCTAGGGAACCATCGTCCTCGATTTACAGTTTTTTACTATTAGTTAATTACTCTTAGTTTTAATTTAATACAAAATAGTACTACTACAGTTTAGTAGTTAAAATACAATTTATTATCAAATAAAAAACAACCATAAATAGACAAGACCAGCAACATATAAACAGGTATAAATCCGTGTCCATCACCCCATGTCCTCCTTTTGGGGCAACATCCTCCTTTTGGGGGCAACATGTCCTGCTTTTTAGAAAAATAAGAAATGGCCACCCTACAGAGTGGCTCCTGTTCACAATATTACCATACCATAATACAAAGATCTTTGTTTGCTAATTTTTTATTTTACGCTTTACACCTGCTTCAATTTATTTGTCGGCAATCAACTGTGCTTGTACATCCAATAAGTTGGCCTCTTGGTGGAGCAAGTTAACTAGCTGTTATATATATATATATATATATATATATATGTAATTGTATTATATAACACGACAAGGGTGAATAGTCCCTTTTATTAGGGGCAAATAACAATAAAGGTCGAATATTCTTTTTATATCGAGGATGACTGGAACCGAGGGCGAATGATCCATAAGCCATCTAGAGTCTAGTCGACTCTAGATCTAATAATATGAATTTTTGCCCATTCACTAATAACAATAATATTGCTTAGAATATGTCAAACATATAGATAAACTTTGCTTGACAGTCTCATTCCTTTCATATTCTACATAAATTAAACTTTGTTAGGGTCTAGTAATAACTAAAGAAAAGCATCTTTTCAATAAACCTAATTGGAGTTTCCAATGCACATGGGTTAAAATTCACTTCTGACTGATGTTCACGAGATAAACAAATGGCATTATCAGATATATCTGCGGATATATTTTAACAAGGTTTTAAACTTTTGACAATTATTTAATTTATGTGGATATGAGAAAATAACACGCATCTATATTCTATTCACAGTGATGTTCAAAGATTACATTTAAAGTGTATTTCTATTTAAATATGATCAAATCATCAGAATTTGAGTGAAGTGGCAGTGTCAGGATTGCGGGAAATTAATGCTTGTCGACTGCTAGAAAGATAAATTTTATACTTTTATGAACATATTTTGAAAAATATTGTAAAAAGTGCTGCCCAAATTTTTGAGTTCTTATTTATTACATGTATGGTAGCTCTAATACTACTGTACTACTAGTAGTAAGCTTAGTAGTGTTATGCACCATCTTGCCAACTGGGGCCGTTTCAAAACAGGAAACATTAACTTTAACAGTTTAATCATGCTGGTATTCTACTCTGGTTATGGCAACAAAGAATTAGATAATCATATTGATGGGCAGAAATTACCAAGAGCTAAAGCTGACTATATTGTTAGTGTTATTCAGATCTAAACAAGGAGTTTCTAATGATGGCCAAAACGTTTTGCTACTCAATTATTTAGACATTTGCTGTGATTTTCGTTTTTGTGTTAATATATTCCAGCATTTAAGCATACCACTTACGGCCTTTGCTATCGGCAAACAGCTTGAATGACATCAGCCATCTTTTCCACCTACCTAGTTCCGATATTTTGTTGGTCGCTGGTGCAGGCAAATTTGGAAACTTAATTTCTCTCACCTTCTGCCATTTTTTCCTTTTACACAAATGGTCTTGTTGATAGGATGAATGTCCAAAGTACAAATTATCCTCATCGCCATTGTGACTTTTGTGTTTGTGTTCATATATTCCAGCATTTAAGCATATCATTTATGAATGAACAACTCCAGATTTAACCATCGGAGTAAAAATCCTTCTTTCCCACCTCCAGCACTCACCTTATCTGAAGGGTGTTTCATTTTTGACTTTGCTTCATTACCTTTGGAGGTTGCTCTCTAGCATACCATGTGCACAAAAGTGGCCATAAAACATCAATCACCATCCAGCACCCACCTCTTATTATTTGGTCTGTCCATGATCAGTCATTATAATAAAACATGGATATAACACTTGCCACTCATACCTCAACTGATATCCTTTACATAGAGATATAGTATGTCTTGGAAGTAATACACCACAGTATATTTATTAGCAATAGTATTTATAGCGGTTTATTTGACAACAAAAGGTCAGACTGCTTCTGTCAGTACATGGGTTGCAGTGTGGGACTCTTTACAATTGGTCACGCTGTGCAGGATGTCAGAGGTTTGAATCCCCTCTGTGGCACTAGAGTGGGAGGAGTTATACATCCAACCAAGCAACTGGGAAGTATGTGATTTGCGAATGCGACAAAATGGATCGCTTCATGTAGTGATTGGTCCGAATTGGATGTTTGAAGCCAGAATTTTATGAATCAACTGTCCAATTCGAGTGTCCAGGCAGGCTTTCCCGAGGAAAATATGTCAGAAGCTGAGAGGGGTGTTCGAAACACACGGATACTGCAATGTCGAGTCATGATAGCGCAGTTAGTTAAAGTGTAGGACTCATCCATAAAATGAGAACCTGACAGGACGCGATGGCTATGCGTTTGAGTAACGCTTTGCGCCTATAATGGCGTTATGCGTTGTATGCTCCCTTGGGGAGTTGAGATATATGCTGGGTGGAAACAGGTCTGAGTCAGGGATAATAATATTGTAAAGTGCATTAGAGCAACTATCTAGCTGAAAAGGGTGCTATATAAAAGTCACATATTATTATTATTAATGACGGGCCAATGATGGAATTCCATATAACGGATTGTAATTTTAAGTGTGTTTGTTAGTACTTCTTTGTTTGTATAATGCTGAACAGTCATAATTGGCGGGATTGGATTAATCAGTTTAATATAACATTATTAATTTTTTATTAACTAATTAGCTGCACCGACACAATAAGCAAGATTAGAATATAAGGAAAATATAGTGAAGAGTATTTAAATAATTTCTTCTGCCATAAACTACCATAAAACCCACTTTTCCAGGTTCAGAAAATATTGGAGCTGTCTTTGGTAATTTTCCTAATATTAAATTTGCTTAAACAAAGACACTTTATATAATAATATGCTAGGTATGTGATGCGTCAGTGAAAAGATGGACCATAAAAAATCTATAAAAATTAAATACCTGTTTTTGAACAACATTCCTGAAGACTTCCATCAAGTTCACTGTATGATTGTTAAGTGCTCTCAAAACAATTTCAGTGTATTCTATATATTTTCTATGTATCTTGTTAAGTATGTATTAATCATTTACATTCGTTTTCTCTGTCATTGTAATTCAGTGATGTTGATTTAATTAAATTAAAATGTTGGTTAATTACTGAAAATGTGATGTAAGATGTATTGGAGAAGATGAGTTCGTCTCCGTAACCCTTTTCAAGCATATAAAAGTAGTAAGGATTTTCCAGCTGTTGAGTGTCCTAGTTGTCTACCACTACTGCTCTCACCAAGCAGAACACTTCTGCTCAAACTTGCACCCTTAAGTCCAGTCAAATAAAGTTTTAAATCTGCTTTGATTACCATGCTCTGAATCTCTGTTAGCTCCTGATACAGATTTCAGAATTTAAAATATTTATTGCACACCGATGTCCAGAATTATTTGATCCATCTAAAGCATGTTGGTGAATGTCAATAGCTGTTTCTCTTTTTTGCTAGATTTTATTTTATTTCCACCCTCAAACTCTTCCACAAAAAGTTCGTATGTGTATGGCCAGCCACTCTGCCAATTTGTGTATTCACACCTATCACGTAGCCTTCAAGATGGATCATCGAGAGTGGCTGCTGCTGTATAAATGGCAGAGAAATATTTCTCATAAATCTTTTTTTCTGTACGAACTAGTAGAAATAAACTAGAATTACATAAAAAGGCGAAATCGTATGTTTTATGTATCACTGTTTAGCATGACCCATGCACATCTCCAAGGTAAAATCTAGTTATATTATATAAAACTGTAAAAGTCAGAAAACAGAAGAAAAAAAACATGCATCGTAAGAGCTAATAAAAATATAAACAACAAGCACTGAATGATAATAAATTTATACATTAATTTATTTTAATAGTATAAGCATTTCATACGGCATCAGTCCTTTATAGTTTCACATAAACTGTATGGCAACTTCGCCCAATAGTAAATAGGATTTACAGCTATTTCACACGTGATGCGATTGACCGGTGGCAAGATTGATGGGCACCTAAATATATACCACAGGATATTTGTACATATAAATAGTGCACATGCAGATTTGAATGTGCCAGTCCAATAACTAACAGAATGTGCTCCAGGTTAGGACCTATGGCTACTTCTTATATCTTTCATATTATCTTGTGGCAATTAAAGGCTCCATATTGATCTAGTACTCTAATTCAAAACAGTTTTTTTACTAAGGTCTCTAAATTAGTAAATAGTTTTAAATTCATAAATACCACAAACTTATACAATGTGTGGATTATTTTGCCCGATTCATCATTAATGTCTGCCCCTTTTCATATGTTCAGTTCCAAACAGCCTGACACTATTCAGCAAGTGTGCCTGCGTATTAATCAATGTTATGAAATAAATCAGTAACCTGGTAGATGGCAGATTTTATCTCAGTGCATTGTTGCTTTTACACACTTCAATGCAATTGGTACACGTATTATGGGGGCCCTACAACCCCCCCACACATTATAAAGACGTATTGTGTGGACCATATTACATGAAGGTTAATTCTTGTTGTTATACAAATGCCATTCCTCTCTGTTTAATAATAAATTTCTTTGCAATTTAATAACTGGTTATAACATCTAGAGCACATTGGACTAGAAGGATTATTGTTTTTATATATGTCATTTATTTTTTGTAAACAAGTTGCAGGCACATTATTAAAATCTGTTTTATATTAGTTAAAATTGGCAAGATGTCTGGGACATAAAATGTTTAGTCCTTGGTTGGTGGCAAAGTGATATTAAATCTAAAACGTGAATGTCTTTAGCGGCTAATTTGATGCATGAAATCATGCATTCTTGTAAACATCTGTGTATTTCCCATAATGATAAATCTTTGCAGCCTCAAAGTTGTCATTCATAGGTGAGAAGAGTTAATTCAAGTTGCTTTAATCTACTCTAGTCTAAAGTTGTTTCATTCGAAAGTGATTGGAACAAAAGTTATCCATTTTGTCTAGAATGGACCCTTTAATGGAGTTAAAATATCATTATGACAAGTGAATGTTGTTTTGTTTTAGCAAACTGTAATAAATGATGCCCAGCGTGAGCCGAATACTACCTTTACTGGAAGTGGATACACAAGGTATGCTTATTATTTACCACAGTAATTATTCTGAGAAGTACTCAAGTAGATACAATGATACTTGCTTAAAAAGGCAAATAAGATTGTTAACTGGCATTTGTAACCAGTTTCAAATGGGATGTGTCAGATGTAAATAAATAATTATTATATTGTCATTTGTCAAAATAAACATAACTAATAATAGTGCTATTAATATTACAAATTATGGTCTGTGTTTGGTAGGAAGCAGAAATGAAAAAAGTTATTTGCATAGCGTCAAAGGTCGTAAAATTATCACAACACAGCCATACATTCTTTCAGTCAACTGTCAATGGTTTTTTTGCTGGCAACATCTCCACACTAGTATGCTACACTCGGTGTGCGCACTCACGTACTCCCATAATTGCTGCTCAGCTACATCATATTGCTTGAGAAATGCTTGAGATGGAGGATAGAATACAAAAGAGACACTTAGTTACAAAATGAGATAGATAACTACCTGAATTAATATATATTACATGTTTATAATATTGAACAACAATGTATCTTACTATTTATTACAAGGCAGCTGACCATGGTGCAGGTCCATAAATTGGGTGCCTCTGGTCTAACTGGTAGTGTATTGGACCACCAATCACTATCACCTGAGTTCGAATCTCGGCTTGGGCATATCCGAAGGGTGTTTCATCTTTGATTTTGCTTCATTGCCTTTGCAGGTTGCTCGGCCCATTTAGTCTACCATGTGCACAAAAGTGACCATAAAACACCGATCATCATCAGCATAAATTGGGGAGGGCGCAGGTGTTTTAAAATTGTTACAGGTACAGTGTAGATAATACACAAAGTAAACAGGAAGAATTATGGAAAGTTTTTGCTGAAAAATTTGTTTCATGAAATAAACAAAGAAGGACTACAATGTAACATTTCGCCATAAAGTTATATGTTTTATAGTTACTGTTGTGGGGCTATTAAAAGCATATAAATTGCCATGTTATGATAATGACAACTTGAAGATAATAGATTCTGTTCTATGTTATGACTTTATAACACAGCATACAGCGATAATAATGTTTATGATAATGAAGATGCATCAAAACAGTTAAAAAAATATGTGGATATTTAAGTGGACATGGTATGTAGATTATATATATATATATATATATATATAATTATATACATTTTGTTCTACTGGTATACTTGTATATAGTGTGTACTTATTAATAATAATTTAAATATACATTTATATTGGTATCAAGCAAATTGGTAGAAATCCATCTACAATTGAGACAAGCTTTATTTATGTTTGTGTGAGAGTGGATTATATGTGTGTGTGCTACATATTTGCACATGTATGTCTAGCATGATCTGGTAGAGGTTGCAGTATCTCAGGATATCACAATATTCATCAGCCAAATAATACTATAAGTTAACCAGGTATGGCAATATTTCTCAACACACTGGAAGCATGTTTTATCCATTAGAAAGGGAATTTTATAGAATTTATTATTGGTACTGTACTATACTGAACTATATTTGAAGGAGCGAGTGAGTTTGGCGCCATTTTACGCCCGAGACAAATGGCTAAGAATCCATGAGTACAGGCAACACCATGATTTAGATCCAGCTGTGTGGATGTTTATGGTGCAGGATTCTATCTACTGCGCTATATGATTGGCTGTATATCTGCAATAATTTATACCTAGGAAGGCTCTTTGTCTTTCACTTGCAGTTTGAAGCACGTTGTTGTATTTCCAATGGTGCAGTAGTTAGAACGACTGTGCTGCAAACCCCGAAGATTATGGGTTCAAATTCAGGCCGTGCCTGTATTTGTGCAATTTGTTCCCCTTGGCAAATGCCCCAGGGTCATTTGTCTCAGGCGAGTGGTGAAGCAAAACAAACTAAATCTGCTCAACTCAAATTAGCACTGAAAGGGGGGTATTTCTTATTTATGACATCATCTGGATACAATAAATATGAAGTGAATAACAATACATTGTGGATACCAGGACATCTCTATTTGTCACTAATGCAGCATGGAACGAGTTAAGCATAAATAGAAAAACACTTTCACCGGGTATTAGGGCGCCTCCGTCGTCTAGCGGTAGCGTGTTGGACCACAGATCACTACGACGCGTGTTCGAATCTCGGCGTGGGCATATCTGAAGGTTGTTTCATCTTTGACTTCACTTCATTACCTGTAGAGGTCGCTCTGCCCATTTAGCCTACCATGTGCACAAAAGTGGCCGTAAAAACACCAATCATCATCATCATCGTCATCTTCATGAGTTATTATGCTGTCTTAGCAATCATCGTAATGTAAACATTGACCAACAGAAAATTCACATTTAAGTAGATTCAGTATTGATTCTAGGGTGCATTTTTGAGGGATTCTCACAAAATTTAGACGAGGAACACCCCCCCCCCCAAAAAACAAAAACAACCTGAGGTGTTGCAGAAAACTTCCATCAGCCAAAATTTACCATGAAACTCGTGTCCATTATATAATACTGAAAGTTTTGTCGTGCATTGTTACATGCTGTTTGATTGGTGGAGATATTGAAAATTCTTGAAATTTGGCTAATGAGGGTCCCCCCTTCAAGTTTTCACTAATGTCGTCATGACGAGTGCCAACAATCATGGTGAAATGACCCCCCCCCCAAGAATGGCTTCGCACCTTTGGTGTTTGCCACTTCCGGGCCCACTTCATAACAATCCTGGAATCGACATTGAGATTGTTTTGTGGTTATTTTGATGCGTGAAAGAATGAATTGTTATAAATATATTACAGGTGTCTGTTAATGTTATTCATAAGCTCTGTATATCCATGTATGCGCCTTTAAGTTGAGGATTTTCTCATTTTCCAGCCTTGCCATTATCTATGGTGTGTTTTCTGCCTCCAACTGGGCTGCACCTTCAATTATAGCAGGCCTCGGACCAAAATTGTCAATGATTGCTGGCGGAATATTATACTGGTACGAGACTGTATTAATTTTGTTAGTTTCACATAATCACTGTCTTATAAACCTGTCTTAAAAGACCACCTTTGTTTTTTAGAATGACCTTATCTTACGGGTGTAAAATCATTTACTGTGCTTCATTGTTACTATGTGTATATAATTATATAATTGAAATTGTTTTTAGGTAATTCAAAACTACTTGGTAATTCAGGTGTGATATTATTTTACTTAGATCTGGGAACCTGTTGTTATTAATTTACAATCATATTTTTATCACTCCAGCCAGACATAGGGTCAGTTCCATTTGGTCACTTCCAATTCCACATCAAATTTATCAATATCAATCTCAATTCCATTTTTACCTACTCTTTTTTACCTACTACTTTTACCATGAGTAGGTACTCCGACTACCTACTTGGAATATCTGCTCCGAATAGTTTATATTCCAAGTAGGGTTGTCATGGAAGAAATATTTCTGAATTAAAAAATTAACTGGTAAATTAATGTATGGATTAAATGTTTTTGTAGCAAACTTCCATTCTAATTCAAAATTTATCAGTTCCAATTCCCAAATTGGAATTGCCCATCAATTCCAATTCTGTCTGACTCCAGCATTAGTTTTGTTATCAGCATTCCCTGTTTTTGTTTTCCAGCCTGTTTTTATCATCGTTCCTAAAGCCAATGACATGGTCATTGTATGTAGGTTCTGTACTGGTTGGTATTGGAGCAGCAGGTAAGTTCGTTATAGTGCCCATCATATTTGTTATTATTTACCTGTCCATGGGAGCTACATGAGTATGTTGTATATTAGATAATAATGATGTGAGGATAACAAAAATATTATTATTATTATTATTTTTAATAAGATATTAAAGGGATAGTCCACCTTCATTTCATATGTTCAGGACTAATACAGCTATGCTCACAAATATCATAAATGAAGTCAAAATGTGTAACCGATCATCCCCACATTAAATAATCCGGTTGAAAGTGCTGATTAACCGACTTATAATGGCCTGTGGGCACCGCCATTTTGAAGCTAGACAGAGACTGGAAGCTCCTGAATGCTGACATCACTTGAATCCGGCAGTTTGACCAAAGTCTGTAGAGCCCATACAAAAGCATGTAAACAAGTGTTAGCAAAGAATTATTCCCAAACATAATGCAATTATCTTGTTAAAAGTACGTCATGAATGACATACAACCATATCAGTTTGAGTCCAATGGAACCTTAGAAGCGGAAGATGATTCAGATTGTTTCGAAGAAAGCAGAATCATCAAAGAAAACTCGAGGAGAACCAGGAACATTGACTGGTGTCTATGTGAACTCTGTGAACCAATGGATTGTATTTTATTTTTCCTGCCCACCTTCAAATCTGGCTTCTGGTGCAGCCTTAATGGCGCCCCAAGTAATTTGGATTATTTCCCTATGACATCAGGTATATTTCGTGATTATTATTGTGGAAGTTTTGGTTACTGTTATAAGCATTACATATTTAAGATATTTATTCTGAGGGTGAACTGTCCCTTTAACAGCTTTAGAAAAAAATTCATCATTTAAGTGATTTTGACTGTCAAATGTCAGCTATTTCAGTCAAATTTTCTTTTGAAATGAAATTTATCTTTTAAGCAGTGACTTTCTTTGTCCTGTATTCTGAGCCAGTGTGCCAATGATTGCTGGAACAGGAGAAGGGATTGAAAAAGTTCTTTCTGACAGTGTTGCCCAGAACCCTGAAATGTTGACTCTAGATGTAGTCAGAATTAATCTTAGGTCACTTGTTTTTTCAAAACTTTCATCCCCTCCTTAAACTCATTCACAAATAAAGCCTACGACTCTATCTCCTTTATTTTCATTAAAAGTCTGTGGACACACTGACATGTCATATATGTGTTGATACAATGATGGAATTTTTGCAGTCAGTCTCTTGGTCTAAAACTGCGTCTTTTCAATTCAACTGTTTTCAGTGTTATGGACTGCCCAAGGAAACTTTCTAACTTTGAACTCTGATCCGGATACAATGGGCAGAAACAGTGGCATTTTCTGGGCATTACTTCAGTTTAGGTGAGTGCAGCTGTGGCTACAGAGTTCTTGTAGAAAGCCAGTCAGGAATGAAAATAATTTGCTTCTTTTTTGTGGATGGATGAGCTGTGTGATCTAAAATTAAACAGTTGGCACAAACATTCACAGTAACCAGATGGCACTTTTATAATGAAAAGGATTCCTAGAAGTAGAACACACTGGCTCTTATACCATCAAGCTCTTAATGTAAAGAACCATTTAGTTAGATGTATTAGTCTTGTGCTTCATGAAAGAATTTTGTTTTGAAATTTAACAGCTGTAGCCCTTTAATAGCTGTCGTTTTTTTCCTTTAAGAAAGGACCAGCTAGTTTCATGTTTTTGAGAATTTTCAAAATTTAGCTGCAAAAACAGTGACATTCATCAGTACGCGGAAAGTGACAGCTTAATTTCTTCAATGAACTGTTGACAACAGTTCAGGAACTCGCCTAATATTGGCATCTCAAGTATAATAACTAAGTAAGATATAATAATATACATAATAATATGAAAGGTTACTGTTTTATAATGGTCACTATCATGCTTCTGATAGGTAAAGGATTTTTTATTGTGACAAGATTCTTTGCACATGTTTCCTATGTAGATAATTTAACAATTCAGTTGTTTCCGATATTGAAGTCCGAACACCACACATGTGTATCCATGTCATAGGCAATGTACGCTCACCTGGGCTTCTAGACTGCGTTTAAAAAAATGTTACCAGCTGTGATCTAATTTGCCAATATTGGCAAGCGGTTTGCCGGTGAAGGATGATCTTGGACAATTGGAAAGGTTAAAAATGTTTAATTGTGGATTTATAGAGTCCGCTAAAAGACATTCACAGCTTCTATGCAGGCCTTGAAATCATCGGTGATTCGCAAAAGTGGAACTAACCACGAATAAAGCTGAACCATGATTTAATGAACTAATGATTGATAGGGTCTCACTGCAATTAGATGTTATGCGTCCATCAGATATCCCGTAACTCACAGTAACTATAACGGACTAAAAACATCTGTTCATTTTTTCAGCTTGCTGTTTGGAAATCTCTACGCCTATTTTGCCTTTGGAGGGGAGGCCTACATAAGCAGACATACTCGTATAACCTTATTTACTGTACTGACGTCACTGGGAGCAGTTGGTGTAATCGTTATGTTGGCGCTTCGTACAAAAGTGCAAAGCGATGATAGCAGCGTAAGCTCGGATGAAAGGTATTTATCAGTTGTTGAGTTTTGTTGGCATGTTCTTAGGTAGACTTTCAATACAAAAGAAAATGATGTGCAGCTCTATTCCCTCACACAAAAGTTGTGAACTATTTATAAGTAGGCAGGAGTCCTTATAGATTTATCTTTTTCACTTATCATGCAGTAGAATCTCTAGTATAGTGCTGTTAAAATATTTGAGTAGCTGTAAATAGCCAGTACATGTGTGGCTGGATTTGACCTAGTTATAATACACTCTCAGGTTTGGGTACCGGATGTAGCACACTTATTCTTGAAGAAACAGTCTTTTATGGATATTTATTATTCCCAAGTCTTATATTTTCCCCTAGATGTACGATAGAGGTATTAAAATAGCTCTCTAACTTCATGCATCAGCACTCTCAGGATACTACTACACAGTAATCTGAGAATACCGCACAATCTTCATAAATATAATCTTGTCTTGACTCAGTGCTACTGGCACAAAACTGATATGATCATCAAACCAAAAAAATCACATATTTATATATGGATATTTATTATTCCCAAGTCTTATATTTTCCCCTAGATGTACGATAGAGGTATTAAAATAGCTCTCTAACTTCATGCATCAGCACTCTCAGGATACTACTACACAGTAATCTGAGAATACCGCACAATCTTCATAAATATAATCTTGTCTTGACTCAGTGCCACTGGCACAAAACTGATATGATCATCAAACCAAAAAAATCACATATTTATATACTGAATTAAAGTATCACAAGACTAAGGATCACAAGACTAAGATCCAGAAGACTAAATGTCATAAGACGAAAAGGGTACTGCTACCTGTAAAGTGGAGACACCTGCTCAATGAGAATATATGCACACACACACACACACACACACACACACACACACACACACACACACACACACACACACACACACACACACACACACACAAATGGAGTATTTTCTAAATGTTACCATGTGAAGATTTGTGATATTTCTGATAACATTTTCAGGAATAATACAACCAGCCATGGGCCATTACAAGCATTCAGTATGTATTTAATTTAATTTTAGTAAATTTAAAACTCATTATACATTAAAAAATGTCTTAAATTAGCCAATTGTGTCCTTCGATACAGCACAAAAAAAAACCAGTTTTGCACTGATGTATCATCATTAAGCTTTATTTACTGGTACTCTCTCTTTAAAAACTACATCTTGTGCCCATGTTTTGATATGTATTTCAGCTAGTAGGCAAACATACAGCAAATAATTAATAGTGTTCCGTTACAATTACTGTTATGATTGTGTTATTTTTCCAGAGCGCTCACTTCACCTGATGTGTACAAAAGAGATCCTCTTTTTATCATTTGGATTTGCTTTTACAGGTAACTAATTAATGTATGATTTATTTAAAACATGATACATGCTGATTTAAAATATATATATATATATATATATATATATATATATATATATATATATATATATTTATAATAGATTATGTTGAATGACCTAATGTATGACTCTGTACATAGTTTTTTATTGGGCTACACAGATTTAAATCTAAAATTTATTAAAAGATCACTATGTCTATACATTCAAGGCTGTATCAGCACTAATGAGGAGTCATTCAAACTTTAAAAGGCCTTGAATTTGGAGGCGTTGCCTGGAATGTGCTTAAATTTGAAAAGCCCTTGGAACCTTTAAGTAGTTCAGCCTAATTTAAAACCATTGGGCTGGATCTCAAGGTGTTTCAGAAATATTGGCTGATGTAGTGGGGGTACCATTGCATGGTGATAGATTACTGACTTATGATTGTGTTCAAATTCTGTATCACCCACCAGAATTGACATGGTTTGAATCAGACCACTGTGGCAAGAATTTTGGCATCTCAGAAACTTTTAAAACGCAGCACTTTTTTATTAATGTTTTTAATTTTGAACAGAATATGAACTAAATAAATAAATTATCAACATGCTCAGTCAGCTAGTATCTTTGTACAAACCCTTCATCCAGATTTATCACCGTTTTCTCATTTGTATTCTCATTAAGACTGTTATCATTTCCTGGTCCAGAATAATTGTTATCATTTTATTAATGGAGTACTGGGGAATGATGGACAAAACGAACACACATACACACACATGCACGTGCACACACACGTACATGTGTACACTATATCTTCCAGGATTTGAATTGTCTTTCTGGAGTGGAATTTATGGGACCTGTGTCGGAGCAACAGGATTCTTTGGTGATGAGGCTAAGAGTCTAATTGGTCTTACAGGAATATTTGTTGGAGTTGGTCAAATATTTGGTGAGTTGAGGGAATCAACACTAATAGATGTTTGTTAGATAAACGAAGACAACATGGTGACCTAAATATGAAGACAGATCGTGCTTCATGAAATGGTATTCTTCCCAGGTGGTTATTGATGGTATTTTATTGCACATGGTCATATGGTAAGAGGAAAAATAATGTATATTAAAAGAGGCAGTGCTGGAAACTTCCGGTTTCCATCTATAAGCATTTTATGTTTCCATACCTTATTTTTGCTGGTGAATTGTTTTTTGAGATTTGTTTATCTTTTTTAAATGATGTTGATAAATTATTTAAATGTTGATGGCTCATCTGATTTTATTAATAAATTTTTAAGTACACAGTGTTTACATATTTATATTCGCAGGAAATTTAACAATAATATCCTTGTTATATATTGTACCATTACTACTATATTTCATGTGTAATTCCTTTTCTACAGTTGACTTGGCTATTTACTAAATAAAAATTATACTGATTTAGGTGGTTCACTCTTTGGTTTGATGGGGAAAAGGACAATACGTAGTGGTCGTGACCCGATCGTGTTCGTAGGATATCTTGCTCAAATTGTTGCAGCTTTTCTGACATTTATCAGCCTTCCACAGGATTCACCACTTGTGTCATTATCATGTCAACCAACATATATAACTCCTAAGTGAGTGTTTATTTTTCATGTATAACTCTAATGTTTACCTATGTATACATATTTGATATCTTCTGGCTATGGTTGGGCTTATTAACAGTTACTAATAATACGCATATGATTCAATAATATTTTAGTCACATTTCAAATTAGAATTTGTGCACTTTTATGATTGGCATTCAGTGCATTAAATAATTCTTATTCCTTATTTCCAAATTGTACACTATAGAATAACAGAGGATAATTTCAGTTCTATGATCTACTTAAATTTATAGTTGCACCTATAATAATAATTTCAATTAATGGACCCAATTAGGTATTATATGTCCCATAATAAATAACCCGTAACCCATTTCAGTTTGTTATTACAGTAAATATGTCATCCTACTGATTGCATTCCTTTTGGGTTTGGTGACAGCAGTTTCAATACACAGGTAAGCAAACTTTGTGGTGGCAAATTTTATGATCCATCCAATTAATACTATCAGCGATGTAAACGTTATGATTGGAAGCAGCTGAACATCGGGTTTGGCTTAATTTATGACCATTCCGTGTTTAAATGGTCATTTCAGTGTTAGTAATTTATTACTGACAATATTCCTGTTCTTATCATTTGTGTTTCTATTTGAATCATTATTCTATTCTCATATTCCTTCTTTAGATCAGATTTTGAAGAAATGACACAAACGTTGACATTTAACAAATTTACACATTCGTAGCGGAGCAAATATTGGTATGATTATAAGCTATAGCTGATGGTATCATGTTTCAGATTTATTCACTGCTAGGATTTCTCTATTCTGAAGACAGTGCTCCTGCTTTTGCCATTTACAAGTTCATGCAGGTAACAATTGTTGAGTTTCAGTGACATTAATCATATAAATTTTAAGTCCACTTGTTTCGTCACGACTAGCATGTGGCTATGATTTTATCTTCATTATGGATGCTTTTTATATTGTTGTGTTAAAGACGCATTGCTGAACCGAGAATTTTCTAAATAATGTCCCCTAAAACTTTACCTTGATTGAGACTTTTTTCAAACCCAACTGCATCAAAGTATGTTTCAATATTGATATTAAATAAAGATGGTCAGTCTTCTTAACAATGATTATCCAGTACGAATTTTGTGTGTCTGGAGAATAATGTATGTTTAGGTGATGAGTGACAGTGTAAAATCAATATTTACTGTGTTGTAATTGATATGCTCAGACATAGTTTTATTCCAAATATAATTTCTGTTTGTGGAATGTTTCATCTGATTTTCCTGGGGATTAGTCCTAGCCCTTATATTCCATATTCCATCACTGAGACTAACTAAGAAAAATAATCAGTCACCAACTTAATCAATCTATCAATCACTTCTAGATATATTGATTAAGATATCATTTACAGTTTGAAAGGAATAAAATCTGGTTGTTATTTTGAGCCCTTGAAGAATGCGATTACTAATACTACAAGATATATATATGTTCACGTGAAATATTAGTTTAGTTAAGACTGAAGTGAATAATTTAAGAGTTTCAATCCTTTTGAAAAATGTCAATCTGCATTTACAAAATGGTAAATTGATTTCTGTGCTTCATTTCTGAGGATGAAACTATTTTTGTTGACATTGGGGAGAGAGGTGTAAATGGTTTTGATGATCAGTTGCCGGGGAAGAATGTTTCTGTTTTCATCAGTTAGTTAATGGTATAAGCTTGAACTTTTCATTTTACTCAACTAAGATTCCTTTATTGACATGTCAGCTAGTGATCCTATAAGTGTTCACGTAAAAATAATCGGACTTGAAGCTCGGACTGCAAGCATTCTTTTCACGCTACCTTGCATTCTGGACCTTTATGCTTCTCATTACAGAATTTTGTGACGTGTCTATATTTTTTGGGCGACTTCCCTCAACCACAAATGTGTATTAACATATTTTGCTTATGGAAAACATTATATCTTCCAGTCTTTAGCCTCAGCAGCAGCATTCCTATACAGCGATTACCTGTTACTTCAATGGCAATTGTTCATAATCGTCATCTTTGGTACAATGGGAACCTTAGGCTTCTTTGTGGTAGAACTATCAGCTAATCGATGTCAAGCAAGAGACTATGCTGCTGTAGCAGACGGTGCAGATAGAGAATCATCGGAGTAACGCAGTCACTGATTAGTAGTTTGTGTCAAATTCATAATTCTTTTGATGCCGTGAAATTGTTATGCCAGATTAGTAGGCATACAATTAATCTACTTTGTTGTATTCTAGGTAATCTGGTAACAAGACTCGCTCTGCCTTTATGTGATAAAATAATGGCATCCTTAAATCTTCAATCAGGAGCCTGCATAAATGTCACGTTCTTCTTTTTACCTATGCAGTATGTAATCAACAGAGGTTTTCAATCTCAAACACTCCATTTAGCCACATTCAAAACAATTGTGATTTTTATCACGTGTTTCCTGATATTTAGCTGTATGTTAACCTCCCTCGTTGTGGCTTCGCTCCTCATTCGTCAGCCTTCATTCATTCATTTTATAGTTTTCATGGTGGTGATGGTGGATTGGAAGGTGAAGTAGGGGAGACTTAAGTGTATAATTTGACCTCCGACAGATTTTAAACACTGATGTAAAATAATAAGAATGTCACATCTTCTTATTTATTGCTGTCATCAGTAGTCCTTCGATTTGAAATTTAGTGATGCCTTTCATCCATCTTATATTAGTCTCTTATATTACAGCTAGTTGCCCACGTCTGACACTGACTTGGGGCCGCCTCTTTGGTCTAACTGGTAGAACGTTGGATCACAGATCATTGCCACCTGAGTTCGAATCTCGGCGTGGGCATATCTGAAGGGTGTTTCATCTTTGACTTCGCTTCATTACCTTTGGAGGTCGCCCGCCCATTTATCCTATCGTGTGCACGAAAGTGGCCATAAAACATCTATCATCATCATCATCATCATCATCGGATGCTGTCTTGTATTTTTATACTGTGATAAACATAGTAAATATGACATCCATATTAAATTAGCCAGGATTATTTGTAACTTAATAATAGCGATGTGTAAAGTTTAAATCTCCAGATTACACTTTGTTTTTCTGGTTATGCTTTTAATACCTAAAACGAATAAGAAAATTACAGTGTATTTATTTCCCAATTTACACAGTTATATTATTCTTATTTTCTACACAAAAATGCAATAATTAAAATTTGGGGAGCTCGTGTAGGGAAGTAACTATTTTCACATAGAAACCAATTTAATGTATTCCATTATAATATAGCAGCCAGTAATCAGCTGTGTGTGTGCGTGTGTGCATGCACGCGTGCATGCTCGCTTGCAAATGCTGGTAACAAGAGATGGAATACACTGGTCGTATTATTCCATATATATATATACAGTTGGCTTTGTATATTTTAAACTGGCTTGTTGCTGCTTGACCGTGATAAAATTGCCTGAGTGGAAGTAAAAAATTTATAAATGGAATGACATTTAACAATGCAAAATATATGATGACAGCATAATAATATTACATTGTCAAATATGACTCGAATACAGTGAAAACAAAAGGCTTTAATGTCTCTTTTCAAACTTCATTGTGTTATCCAAGGTGAAAGCTGAAATTCACCCAATCGCCAGATGGGCAGCCACCGGACAACTCTAAGCTATATGTCGTGTTAATCACATTATGGGTGGACTGTCTTAGTCGGTCCACTGTTGGCTAGCAAGCGATTTGTTGCCTCTAATAATCGAGGGTATTCCGACAGAGATTTGTTATATGCACATTCTGGGCTCGAAGAGAACCAATATTTCATTTGATCATGTAAGTACGTAGAATTTACAATAAACAGGCACAATCGTGTGATAACACTGATGCCCGTCAACTGAATATGGAATACCACATACCATGGTATCATTCATTTTCATATTTCACACATGCACACACACACACACACGCACGCACGCACACACACATTATCTGAACAACTGTCCGTGAAAGACTAATATAAATCAGTATCCATGATAACATATCTCTGTCGGGTCACCCATTGACAACTGTCTCTGTCGGCTCACTGGCTGTGGTAAATCATGCCCCCCCATTTTTACCTCATTTCTACCTTGTTTATAGTTCCACTTATAGTCTACTGCACTTATTTATTAGACAGTGTACACACCAGTAAATAATTATATATTGTTAATAAATTGCACCCACACACACCTATCATATTGATACAACTGTGTCATTTTTAATTTTATTACGAACTATTCTTGTGGCAATGACCAGTTAATGATGTGAGTTAATGGTTTAGCCATTTGTAGATATTTCATTCATATTTTATTGTTACAGTTATTTTCTTTAAATGCTGATCTATAATACAACATTTCCATTTTTCATTTTCATCTATAGAATTTTTTTTTATTAAGCCTCTTATTTTCACAAATGAATTTATTTCATTTGTTCATGAATAATTTAACCTTTGTGCGCGATGACAATCGAAATCTATTCATTAGATATTGGCTGATAAAGTGGAACTGATTTGTTGAATATCCTATAATAAATTGTAATAGGAAACATTTTAGTTTGTAAACAAAATGTTTTTTTTTTATCTAAATGTTTTAAGCAAGATATATATTTGTTTTGGTTTGATAAATATAAATAATGTTTAGATGATATGTCGATTATGTATATGTGATATAAAGATTTGCAGATGATGAACATATTCCAATTGGCTTTGTAATAACTAAAACATTTAAACGCGAAATTATATAATCAAAATGTTGGTTAGTTTTCAATAAATCAATACTCATATTATCAACAAATATGCCTTGTTTATTTTTGTGTCAGCTAATATATCTAAATAGACAAATTAATAGATTAATCATGAAACATCGAAGTCATTTAATCCTTAAGAGTTTCTTAATTTTAGGTTTAGATATTTTGGATATGCCTATTTTGATTGAATTTGAAGATAAACAGCCATGTTCGGCCAATTGGTCGTCACTGATGTGACGTAAGTTCACATATACAACTTAGTGGGTTCAAATTGGCTTATCCCGTTTTGATTTGGTATGCCCAACTGATATTCAGGCCACTTCGTTTACGTTATGACGGGTTTCTCTCGCCAGGTGACACCACTTTACATAAGAAAAATGGACTACTGTAAAGAAGATCGAACCGCGGTTTTGGCCAAGTTATTATTTTTTAAATTGTGTCTTCTTCTTTTCAGTTCTTCTTTGATGCTAAATGTGTTTGTTTTGCCTTTATTACACTGCATTACAGAGTAAATTAAGTGGTTACACATTCGATAAAGAAATAAAATGCCCATTATAATCAACGATTGACATAAATATTTCTTCAGCGATCAGACTTTAAGAAATCTTCCAGTGATAAGACTTGTCATGCTAGCTTTAACTGTAAGCAGTTAACGAGACCGTTTAGAATAGTTACGCTGGTCAAATGGAGGATTTAAGGCACGCACCAATTCCCAGAAAGTATGTCATTGGACGGACGTACCAAAAGCAAATCATGTACGAGATGAACCCGATGTGTGGCAAAGAATGGTACCTTATTATGGGTGTAGGGCGTTTTAGTTTGGAAGGAAATCCACTCCATGGTAATGGTCGCCACCAGATGAGATGATCGTCATTTGTACTTCGGTAATTTATCGCTGAAACAGCTAACGAACGCCTTTATAGCTCTTTTAACTGATGGAAACGTATAAAGTCAGTTGTTGTTTTAGTGCATCGAACCGAAGACACTACAGTCTGTCGTCCATCTCTTTAAGCACTGAGCTACTACCAACTTGGTCGTACTAGAGAGCGAATAAGGATGGGCTAATATCTTAGTGTTTAAAATAATCGAAGGGAAAATAGACTTGATACCGTAAACTATAATAGTGAAAACAAATGGTTTATGGAATAATGCTATTTTGAAGAGTTATGGCTCGTCGATAGAGCTGAATAACTTTTTTTCAAGAGGTACTTTATTCGAGACCCCTTTGGTATTGTATATCTAGACGCCTTAGTCCATTCAGCTATTAGGCGGAAGAGCTTGGATATGGCTGCAGAAAGTGCTTGGAGTTTCTAATATTTATGACTGATTGAGTGCTCCGCAATGTTGTGTGTCTATATATATATATATATATATATATATATATATATATTAACACGATAATCGTCACTTCACCTAACCATACCGGCTGATATAAAGTTAAGCCTCGATCAGATCACGTCCATATTAGTTTGCTGCAGTATATACAAGTCCCACACACCAAGGCTAACTTAAGTGTAAAACTCACTCTTAAACTCTCTGGTCAAATATCAAACCAAATATCACTCCAGCTAATACCCGCATTACACAGCTCTAATTTCAAACAAAGAAGTCGGCTTTAGTTTGGCAAGTCTTGATATCCGCTTGACATTCCATATACATCACCATATACAGCATTTTTAAATAATCACTATAAATATATATTGTCATGTTGTGCTGTCGGATGATATTATTAAAGAGGTATATTTGGCACGGAATTAATGTCCTACGAATAATATGGGTTATAAATTAGGAATTCTTATATGTAAACATTCCTAAATAAATGTACTACTATTATAGCTGCTATTTGTACTACCCCCACTACAACTACCATCCACATCGTTGCCATAATGATTGGTGCACACAACAGAGTATATTCATTACTATGATATACCATTAACTTGAGGCATAATTTTCCTGATCATTTGATGATGATACTTTGCTTTGTATTTCGGGGAGAATCGCCAGGCTGTCGCTTATTCAGCAGAGCCTTTATGTTGGAGTGGTTGAGAAAGATGGACCCGAAATACCCTGAGGATGGTCACTGCCAGAGTGTTTTATGTCATCAGGTTTTTTTTAACGTCCCCCTTTATTTTTAGTAATCCAGTAAAGACGGCAGCGCCATTTAACGTGATCAGCCACCTACGATGTTGTGAGCCGAGAAATTTATATCTGGAAAGGTTTCGACCTCTTGCTGGGATCGAACCTGTGACCTTTGGCACCAAGTGCCGGGTGCTTAGCAGCTAGACCATCGGAGCTCACTGGTCATGATGACAATGATGATAATAATAATAAATCTGAATTGCAAATCGTTAAATCACCTAACAAACAGCCATTACAGGAATAACGAATAATAATCAGTACCACGACAAGTAAATGCCAATCCGCAGTAAATGAAATGAACAAATCTTACAAATTAATCTTCTTACTATTTGCCATAATAAACCACGGTACTAGTGGGTAGGAGTTCGCGCGACAGAACAGCTAGTCTTCGTTGATCCGATGTTGGCGGCAAGGGACAAACAATCCGTCTCTATCATGTTGTTAATATATCGTCTCTTTACAGTTTTGCGGAAACTGACGTGACATTGTGTGGAATTCTAACTCGCTGCTATAATTTGTGTACACGAAGATAGTGGGCTTATGTGTGTTTAGTACACAAAGACTGGAATACGGATTTTGACAAAGAACCAAAACATTCCCGTCGAAAATGGTTTGTTATCGGACCAAAGAGTATTATAGAACTCGGCACTGTTGAACAACCCACCACGTTTGTTTCCCAAAACAGTTGCCTTGGAGCACAATACTATCTAACGTAGCTTCCCGTGGAAGATGACAAACACTGGTTAATGTCCTGCTCGTAGACAAGACAAGCCAGCTTCACAGATCTATTTTTAGCATTTCAAAAGACGTCCTCTGCGGAGATCCTCATCGGCATTTTTTCTCTTCTTCTCGTTGGTCTGTTTATGAGGTATTTGTATAGATTTACTTGTTGGCATGTCAATGACTCATTCCGAATGTATTTAATCCCTGAGCGTCTCTTCGTTGACATGTCCGTCAGTTCATTTAAAGTGTTATGTTATTGTCATGTAATTGAGTTATTCCGAGGTGCTTTCTCGTGGGCCTGTCTATGAGTCATTAAGCGTTTTGAGAAATCTGGGTAAAACGTGACAGAGAGCCAAGTATAGCTAAGGGAGTGAATGTTCCTCTTCAATTTGCAACTGTTGTAAGTCAGATCCAGACAGTAGCATGTATTGCTGGACACTGAGTGTGTTGTTCTGAGGTTTCATCATCTGAAAAGTACCATGTCATTATTTATAATGATGGCCTTGTAATAAGTGACAACTGCAATAACAAGAGAACAAGAACAATAACAGTAGCACCTACTATTACCACTAGTTATACAGTACTACCACATGATATCAGTACTGGTGGCATTAACAATAATGCGAATTACATTATATATAATGCAGTTATTGATGTTAGTAATGTTGCTATTATTGCTGCTTTAGCATCTCTAGGAACAAAGATGCTGTTCTTGATGTAGGGATTTGTTTTCATAAAAGAAAAGCATCCATACATACACACATTAATAAATATTTGCGCTATTTCAATTGCAATTATAGAAAATGTCCTTGTTGTTTTCCGACTGATGCTATTGCTTATTATTGAATAAAGAAGGAATAGTCACATCCTTTGATGTCCAGTACTTCTTGTAACGTGTCTGATTTATCTGTTAATGTATAGAGTAATCTTTGGTGTATTATATTTAATATTATAATTACAACTTCCAAATTCACCGCTTATGATTCCTCTCGACACGACACATATGCGCCAGCAAACTGTTTCAAAAAGTGGGAGCTGCAACACTAAATGCGTAATTACCATATGCCCTGAACCGAAACACAAGCACCTCCAATAATATCTGACTGGTTGACCTCAGATTTTGGAATGACTTTCTTATGGCCACTAGTTCACGCAGGTATTCAAGTTCCATGTCATTAATAGATTTTAAAGTTGTTATTCTTGAAATGGATAGACTGACTAACAGGTAGACAATGTAGTTTTTGAAGAATTGGGGTGATATGATCAAATTTGGGAGTAATTGTCACTATGCAAGATGCACTATTCTGAATTCGTTGAAGGTGATTGATGTTATAATCAGATATATTTGCTTTAATATCATTTAATTTTAGAATATTTTGAGTCATCCATAGCCGAATATCAGCAAAAGAATGTTTTAAATTCTTCAAGGAAGAGGAGAAATTTGACTCATTGTCAGGATCTAGGGATATATACACCTGTGTGTCATAAGCATAAAAGTGATATTTAACCCCACATCTCTGCGCAATGATCCCAAGAGGACGGATATACATTGTGAAAACCAGAGGACCAAGAACTGAACCCTATGGTACACCAGATAACAACAACTGAACGTCAGATAACATACCCTGAACAGACACTTTCTGGAAGCATTATTCCTAATAGGATCAAAACATTCAAGTACTTCGCCCTACAGAACTTGGATTTCTTTCAACCCACAGAAAAGTACATTAGGGTCGACTGTATCATATGCAGCAGACTGGTCCAGAAGAACAGTTAACTTAGTCAAGTTCAGTCCTCCAATAACCTAATCCCTCATATTATCTAATAAATCAAACGTAGCCGAATATGGATGGCATTCATATGGATGCCATTGCACTAAAGGAGTAGCACACCACACGCATGTAGGCATTATATTGAGCAAGGATCTCTCATGGCATTATCATATATGTTCAATCGAGAAAAGATATGGTCTACGGTCGTCACAAAATTTTATTGTTCCGATATGCCAAATAATTTCCTTCTCTAGATCATTTCTGCCGTATACCGTAAATTAATGGAACAGACTTGACCCTTAAGTGCGGTGTGCAACAAATCTGCAACTCTTCAAGAAAAAATGTTCTGTGCGGCACTTACATCGAAAAGGTTTATTCTACTATGGGTCATATTATGTTAATATTCAAATGGCCCGAATGAGAATAGGTTGTAGTAGCCTCCATTCACATTTGTGCCATAATCTTCACGTTGAGGATAACCCAACATGCTAATGTGGCATTTCTGAAGAAGATTGTGAACACTGCTTCTTTCATTGTCCAGTCATTATATGCCAATCAGACGAGGCGATTGTTTCGCGCAGTCAATCAAATGACTGTATCAGTATCAATCATTCTTCGTGGAGATGAAAGTACATCTTTCGATTAAAACATCCTGTTGCAGATTGCAATACGTCAGTATATTATTGATACGGGGAGGTTTCCAATGTTATCTCGATAATTATTTTAGTGCTCGATGGCGGTCAAGTCTCGTAAATGTATTTTGAGTAACAAAGATATGTAATTATCACCCATTCCACGCGTCGCCTCACCTATTTAATTTAATTGCATACATTTTTAGAAACCCACTTATATATGTATAGCATGTTTGGTAAGCGATAAATATTGTTTAAATTAATAAGTAATACTGGCTTACCTTGATCAATTGACATCATAATATAATTATTCACCTGTACCAAAGCTGTTTCAGTGCCGTGAC
This sequence comes from Paralvinella palmiformis, assembly GCA_025642065.1. Lineage (NCBI taxonomy): Eukaryota > Metazoa > Annelida > Polychaeta > Terebellida > Alvinellidae > Paralvinella > Paralvinella palmiformis. The sequence continues at coordinate 356,567 of JAODUP010000370.1, forward strand.
CACGTTTACATGGAGAATGCGGTGGTTTATTAAGGTTATTTTTAACTAAGTATTTGCTTAGATGGAAAGCAACTGCCCTTTCCATAAATTTAGATAAAAATGTAATACTTGAAATAAGTCTTTAATTGTTTAGAATACTACAGCCCAACATGGTTTTCTTATTAATGGTTTTACAATGGCAGCTTTCATGGATCTTGGGAAAACACCCAGATATAATGATTTATTAACTATGTTTGTAATAGGGCTTAGCAGAACATCCAGACATTCATTCACAACCCATTTAGTGATAGAGTCAACTGCACATAAATCATTAGATGACCCTTTCAGCAGCTGTCTTATATCAGTGTCTGTAAAAGGCAATATAGGACTCTTCTACTAATGGCATACCAATGACATGCCCTCTGATAAGGTACTGGAAGGGAACCCATCATGTGTATTTAATATCTTTTGACAGAAGAAGTGATTAAAACAATGGGTCATTTCTTTATCTGAGTTGATAATATTTAGAAGGATTGTAACTTTGATGTACTACTTTATTCACGACACTAAAAGTAATCCTTTGATTTTCCTTGGATGTTTTGATCTTTTTAATGTAATATTCTGGTTTGGCAGAGGCAAGGATAATGCTTAAATTGAATTTGAACCTGTACGTTTCACACAAGACCCTGTTTAACATTATCAAAGCATTTAGTTGAACAACACCACAGTATCTAAGCGATTTAATCTAAAATTATGTATCAGGTAGACGACTACGATAGTGTTCACTGTTGAAGAGGCCAAAAGGTCGCAAAGCAAAGTATGGAGAGAAATCTTTCTAGGCATAAGCTCCTAGATTGATGTTTTACGGCCACTTTTGTGCACAAGGTAGGCTAAATGGGCCGAGCGACTTCCAAAGGTAATGAGACGAAGTGAAAGACGAAACAACTTTCCGATATGCCCACGCTGGGATTCGAACACGGGTGGTAGTGATCTGTGGTCCAGCACGCTACCGCTAGACCACGAAAGCGCCCGATAATATTTCACTTGCAGTAAGTAAGCCAATTTTAACTTATTTTATAATATCTATAAACCAGTGTATTTATGCATAGAATGTGTTCGCTCTATCTAGTAATAATATTTCAAACTAAAGAAATGGACACGATTAGTTGGCAAAAACTCGGTTATTTTTCATCCAATTTTGTTTATTATATAGCCAACATTTGAATGATAGTTTTCAAAGGAAGTTTCTGATCTATGTACATAATGTCACAAAGTAAATACCGAATTTGAGAGCTTTGATGATGAATACGATTCGTTTAGGTAATTAATATATCAGCAAGTACAAACGTTATGTACCACGATGCACTTGAGTTACAGATTAAAAATTATGGGATCCAAGTTGGGAATCTGCAGACTGGCTGGCGATCCTTCAGATGTTCTCTAGTTGAGATCCGTAAATAAGCGAGCAAATATTGTCCACTTTCAGAACATTTTGTCCCTAAAGACCCGTTAATAATAGTGTAAAATACAATTGACCAATTCCCTTTGAAGACTCTAGATCGGTGTGTGCTAGTTAGTGAATGAGTCAGTTAATTAGTGGGTTAGTAAGTGCGGCTGTGGTATGCATTTACCATGTCGACCAGATCCTAACCTTTGACATAGATTATCTTGATCCAGAAAAATTTATCTCTTTAGTTGTTTATTGGAAAGATCAATATTTTCAGTTCCTCACCAAGTTGAAATAACGCACAAGATCGAAAAGGTATACATAATAAATTCACTCTTCCTTCAAAAATAATCCATTTACAAAGATAACACAGACAGACAGACAGACAGACAGACAGACAGACAGACAGACAGACAGACAGACAGACAGACAGACAGACAGACAGACAGACAGACAGACAGACAAGAAACAGACAGACAGACAGACAGACAGACAGATAAATAGATAGATACATAGTTAGAATATAGAGATTGATATATATATATATATATATATATATATATATATATATATATATATATATATATATAGAGAGAGAGAGAGAGAGAGAGAGAGAAGATAGATAGAGAGATAGTAGTAAAGAAAGTAGAGACATATATAATGCAACAAACAGATAGAGAGAAAAGAATCATATATGACTATGTAGACAAATAGAATTATATATATATATATATATATATATATATATATATATATATATATATATATATCTTGTCAATCGCCTTTGAGGCAACTTGCTGTAAGGATGACAACAACAAAAAAGAACAGTCTACAGATACCTTCCTCTTGATGGTTACCACCTTGTATATCATTCACCAGATCACGATCTTCAATAAATTCCGCTAGTTTTGGTAGGCATTAAGTAGCTTTTTATTGTAAAAGCTGTCTGACACGCCCGATAGGCCACAGGAGCTTACCTAATACTTACCTATCAATAATAACAAGATAAGGCTGATGTAAGACTTCCGCTGAGACATCGTAATAAGTCGGTCAGTGGTCTAGCGACAACTAGGGAATGATTGGGAAAGGCATTATCGTGTTGACTCGGTGTTAGCCTGTCTGGCTAGCGTCAGACTTGGTCCATTCTACCCACGTGTCGATAATTCGTTTGGTTGTTGTCAAAGTGACAGACCCAAAGGACATTACTTCAGCTGTAATGGATCACTTCCTTAATGGCAATCAAGTGTTACTGACACATTTAAACAACCGTGTCAATTTCTAAAAAGGAGAGATAAGATTAAAAGTGTTTCATTACCTCAATGTTTTGTTTATAAGTATAATAAAAAACTATTTCATCATTATTAGTATGAGGTTAATTTATTTGCTTTCCTAATTTATGATTGCGCATCTAGATAATGATCTCATGACACTGACTAATTCTCATTTAGTTTAAGCCGAAAACAAAGACTTTTTCAATGAATCAACTTAGCCATGGTATGAACGTTCACGAAGTGGTTTACGGCTACGTATGAAGATTAGTTGTTCGGTTTGAGTAAATCATGGTATTTACCCAGGATTAAGGAGATATTTTGTTATTGTCCAGTAATAATCCAGTCTGCAGTATTGCTACTTTATTTTTTGAGCTAAGTCATTTTGCTGCTTTCATATGTAGTTAGTGTTTAAGATTTTCACGTTTACAAATTTTCTGTTGGATGACACACCGTGAGCCGAGAAAAGACCTTACATTTCACTCTAATTAGAGAACAACTTGCGATGCTGGACCTGTCCGACATCTGTTGATAAGGTTGATACGGTCATTTGAACCACAGGAAATTACTGCTGAATTGAAACTGTGGTGTCAAGGTAGTTTTCATTGTGTATGTACTAAATCACCATTGAATCTCACGCACGTATTTTTTACTGCGAGCTGTGATGATTGATGATGATTGATGTTTGACGGCCACTTTTGGGCACATGGTAGGCTTAATGGGCCGAGCGACCTCCAAAGGTAATGAGGTGAAGTGAAAGACGAAACAATCTTCACACATGCCCATGCTGAGATTCGAACACGGGTCGTAGTAATCTGTGGTCCAACACGCTACCGCTAGACTACGGAGGCGCCCTTACTGCGAGCTGTGGCTTCGCTTTATGTAAGTAGCCTGATTGATAGCTGCTTCCACGTGGGCGTAATATGTTTGTCGCGTCCGAAAAGCGGATTAACTGGGCACTACAGGCAGACACAGGTATAGGCCCTACGATTGTATAGATGTGTGGAGGTGTAGAATGATTTACATTAAGATTGATGTAGTTTTATTTATGTATGGATTTGTGGAGGTATAGGTTTAAAGGATGTTTAGATGGTGTTCAGAGCCAGTGCCACAATATATGTATCCCAGAACACACTTCAATCACACTCTGACACACACTCTCACCCTGATACTCTTACTCTCTGATTCTCACACTCATATTCACACACACACACACACACACACACACACACACACACACACACACACACACACACACACACACACACACACACACACACACACACACACACACACACACACACAACACACACCCACACATCACACACACACTTACATACTCACACATTCACACTCACACTTACACCGTCGAACTGACTGACTGACTGACTGACTGACTGACTGACTGACTGACTGACTCACTCACTCGACTCACTGACTCACTCACTCACTCACTCACCCATCCACTCACCCATCCACTCACCCACCCACCCATCCATCTCAGCTTGTGTATTAATACGTTAGCCATTTAATGCCAACCATACGACTGAATCTATTTACATATAACTATTATCAACACTAAAACTAGACCATAGACATTAGACACATAATTATTGACATAAATCTAAAACAACGCCCTGTTTCTGTTAATAAATACTGCTAATATGCTTTATTATTAGTTCCAGAATATTTTACTACTACTGATACCAGTATCACTGGTATTAGACATTAATAGTAGTAGTCATTATTGTCAATAATATATATATATATTTTCTATTTTGCCGCAAATATCACATTTCAAAGAACTTGAAGAACTTCTGCTATTGCAAGTCCAACATTTATTACATCACTTTTGATAATGAAAGATAATATTGTTAGTATTATGATCAGGATGTGAGGAAATAATTGCAGTTGTCATCAAGATGTATTTCTTATGTTTTCGTGTCTTATCAGATAATGTTTGTTGTGTGATTTCTAGATCTGTGCAGCTAATATATATTTAAAAAAAATAATAGGTTTGGCTGATTTTTGAAAAGGTCAAATGCTGGTAAATACGAGATACTACTACTACTACTACTACTACTACTACTACTACTTAGCCTACCATGTGCACACAAATTGGCCGTAAAACATTACTCATCATCATTACTACTAGTACTAACTATTTAACTTCGTGCTTGGGGTCGATACCGATTTACAAAAGAGAGTAGCTCAATTTTTTTACTTGGCAATTCATCGATGAAGTATGGAAGTGATATTAGTGATATCGCGAATCTTTTTCGTCTCGTCTTCAGATTAATGATCAAAATTATTGTGTCAGAGATTTTAAATAAACGTTCTTTATGGTAAAGTCAAAAACGTTTACTATCGCTACAAGTAATCACCGATCATGTCTTTATGCTACTTATTTACTTAATGACAATATATCTTGCCATTTCGTTGACCAAATCAGTGAAGAGCTAAAAGATTTGGTCCAATAAAAATTTCTGTCGTTTATTCATCGTAATTCTGCCAATATCATAAAAGAAAGTAATTTTGGTTGATTTAGTGATGGTTAAGATGTCATCCCGTTAAGACGCCATCCCGTGTGATGTGTGACCTTGTAGATATCACATATCATAAGGATGTTCCGGAGAAAGAACCTAATGTATTTAATCTTGTTGTGTCCTCTCTCTAGAACAAATGGTACATCTGTCTTATTCATTATTTTATAACTAAATACAATCTACCCATTGCGATCTTTCTATGTTGCAAATGGAAACGGAAAGGATTGCACAATCTGATTTTAACAAAGCTGTATATAAAACCAATTAAATTTCTGAATCTCAAGGATTTAGTTTTGTTGTGACAGCTATTTACTGCAGTACTCTAATATCGTGATAATTATTTCATATAATATATCCCTAGAATTAGTTGTTTTAGCTGATAACTGCCGAATTAATGCAATAATTCATCACGCTTCAGCGAGATTATCATTTATAATCGACGTAATCAGTAGTGAACGACATAAGGCGACACCGTTCTATTTATAAGCTGGATAGTGATCTTCATATGAATATATTGAACCCTAATTAATTACATATGATATGCGTCTTACACATTTTTCAGATGCAACAGTTAGGAATGTTCCTTAATTATGAAATGTATTCATATATTATTGGCTAGCATACGCAGATGTACTGGAAACTTTAAAATAAACACACCACTACTTGGTTTATTAAATACAAAGAAATCACGGACATAATTATATATTCTATCGTCAAAGTGTGAACAAGTAATTCACACTCTGGTAATCGTAATATCAGTAAATTCTCTTTAAAATACGTAGCAAATATTTTAGAAAAATAAAATATTCCAAAATGATATGAATAGGATAATATGTGTCATTATTGAAGTCAAGAAATAGGAAATAATTAACTAATTAGTGACATTTGCTTCTGTTTTCCCTTCCCTTTTTAAAATCCCAGAAACCATATTTTATAATAGATTAAGGTACTCTATAACCGGCAATATTAATATAAACAAAGGACTCTGTATATCCAGGAAAGAAAAATCATCTATGTGTTTTGCACAAATGAAACTACCGGAGTATATTATTACAAATAATGGTGATAAATAAATGGTAAAGACAGACGGTTTTGTGGACCTTGCAAAGGCATGTGACACTATAGATTACAAGATTTTAATTTCAAATCTCTTTAATTGTTGTATTTACGAATAATTCACTAGTTAGATAGTAATGTAAGATTTTCCAGACGAATTAATATTAGGCCTAACAGTATTTATTGTATATGTATATGATAAGGCAAACGTTTATAAAAATAACGAGTGTGTGTTGTGTGTGTGTGTGTGTGTGTGTGCTTGAGCAGAAGTGGGTGTGGGATAAGCTAAGTGAAAAACACAAAAATGAAAATAAACAAACATAATCTCTTTGACAACAAGGCTGGACCAAGTGACTGATGATGATGTGAAGACAATAAAATTTGATATCTCATCTCCCTACCCCCTTGATTGACTTAGTAACGTCAACTGGCGAAAACGGTAAACAGCACCAGGATATATCAGAGAGAGAGTGAATGCTATCAAACACAGAGGACCAGCATATGTTCATTATACACATAAGAAGATAAGGCAACCGACAGACATGATGAACACGGCTGTAGGTTGTCTTAATAGAGCTAAAATTGTAAACTCCAGATTCAGTAATTAGTAATCCAATCTGCGCAGCCACGCTATGAAGAATACAAATCTCTTCGTCTTTAACAAAAAGGATGATGCTATTAAGCTACAACATGACGAACGAGGTATCAATTTTGCCAAACGTATTCTTACTGATGAAATGAAATTGGCTGGTTTTGACTCCCTGTCAATCCCTGTTCCTCACCGGTTTTCTCCCACCAAAACTGACCACTCCCTGTGGTATCCGAGTTTTCAAAGATGATGGATTACATTAAAATTCTTGAAGGATCCACTAATTGGTTGGCTAAACAGTTGCCAGGTGACAGAGGGGAACCTAAGCAGCGTTCTTCCGATATTAAAGGAAGAGAGACAATACACTAGCCAGACGGTGCAGTTGGTCAACGATCAATTATACAGGCTACAGCGCCAACATCTACACTCACACCTCATAGCAGAAGTGTCCATCTTTGAGCCAGTTGAGGACATAGCGATTATTCATAGCAACACAGTAGTGGAAGGAAGCAGCAAGTTCCAGGGATTAGCCCCTGGAGTGACCAATACACAGCTGGTAAGAAGTAAAATAGATAAGCTGATCCAGACACACAGTAATGCTACATCCACACGTCCAATCTACGCGTATGTCTACGATCACCCGACATTCGGTGACTTTCACTCCGAAGGTGATTACGGTTTAGGCTCTGATATGGTACAGCTGCTGAAACATATGGAAATGCTTAATATTAAACATAACTGATGTTGACCAGGCTATGTGGGCCTAACTTTGGGCATTAAAATAAAAGAAGGGTTGAAATATAATGAATGAATGAATGATTTCTCGATAACATTAGACATGGACCGTCCAAATTTAACTTATAACAGCTTTTCAATACGCAATCTCTCCCAAAAATGTAACAATAAACAATACAATAATAAAACAAGAGCCACGGGCAATACCCGAAGTCACCGAATCATCAATAACTAAATGCAAATTGTTATAACAGGAACATATAAATCAAGAAAGCAAGAACATATTATTAAATGTAAAATATGTAATACAGATGGCATTACACGTAAGAGGATAATCAAATCTACTTGTTACAGAAATATACTAGATGAGAATAGATCCAGCATAAAATGGACATGAGATGTCCATCAGGAAGTGACATCTAGGCTAAATGATAAATCTAACTTTCCAACATATTTTCGTATTAATAAATTGAATGTTTCGGATAAAACAGAAATGTCACAAAAAGTTTGCAATTATTTCAGCAAAATAGATTTAGAAACTTCTAAAATTAATGGAAAATGAAAAAAAGGAAGAATATTTATTAAAATCATTGCCCACAGTATGTGCCTTGGGCAAATTTAATTCTACCAACTTCTCGAAATCACCAGAAAACATGAAACGAAACTCAATAGTGGACAAGATTATATAGCAATCAAATTGGTTAAGAACGCTATTTATATTATACAAGTCTTCAAAAAAGAATTCTCGCCCACGTTGTCAGCATTTTAAAAAATATTTGAAAAAAATATGTACAATAAGGTAGTTTCGTTTTTATACACAAATATGAGAACGGCTTTAGAGCTACAAGTTCAAATACTAATCCAATTTTACATCCATTAAATAGATGTGCAAATGCAAATAATCGAAAAAGAATTTATATTGGGTATCTTCTGTGATTTATCTAAGGTGTTCGATATAATAGGCTATAACATATTACTACATTAACTTAATCACTATGGCATTCGGATTTTTGTGAATAAATGGTTTAAAAATAATTACTGAATGTGCAACTTGATGTCATTTGCAGATGACACATTTTTGTATATATCAAATTCAATTTAGCATATCTTATTTGATGAAGCAAATATTGAAATGTCATTTATCTACAAATGGTTCCATGGAAATCAGTTATCTTTTAATGCATCCAAATAAAATACATTCCAATTCAACCAAAACACATTATATTTAATTTCCATAGTTTGGAACTGTTGTTGTTGTTCTTATGTTTTCCTTGCACATTCATTTTCTTCTGTTTCATGACAGTTTCTAGTTAACATCTAAACATAATACTTACTCGTCTTTACTTCTAGCAAACGGTTTCTTCGATGTCTATATAGTAATATTAAAATTTATTTATATGTTGGTTGGATCGCCAGTTGTTGTATATTGTGTTTCCAAGCGGTTCCAAACTACGAATAGCAATAGCTAGAATTGTTCTAGCTGTTTGCTTTTCGAGTTGTTTTCTTATCGGTTTTGGGCGTTGTTTTCCAAGTTGAAGTTGATTCTCCTAGTCGGCTTCTGGTTCCAGTAGTGGTTTAGTTGTTTTCACACTGAATCATGGCATGTTGCCCCTTTTACCTTCAGAGGAGATTTACTTTCCAATATTTCTCCATTTTCATCACTTATATCCACATTGCATACAACTTTTTATTTTCCCTTAATCTCTACACAAGTCTTTTATCACTACACACACACAGAGATGTGCCTGTACACTATATTGATGTCAAACTCGTACTAAATAAATATTATATCCTAGTCTATTATATCTCTGATCCCATTTGAGAAACTGTTTCCAAGTTAGCAGAAATAAACGTTAAGCATAATTCAGTTGACTCTAAGTATAATTGTCATCATTAGAAAACTCACCCATTTCCGACTTGTTTATCTCTCCTATGTTTTTACTGCATCTGATCATTTGTTGATGAAGTTTGCATCGTACTTTGACTATGGGATTGCCCAACTTCTGTAACAGGTGCGCCACTGAGCTCGATTCTCTTCGAGGATATTGGAATGTGGAAGTTTGCTGCTGTTATTATTATTATTATTATCACCATCATCATCATCATCATAATCATCATCATCACCATATTTATTAGTCTTATTATTATTATTATTAAATGGAACATAGTTACCAAGAATTGGAGTAAATAAAGAGGAAATATGAATTTGGATAGATGCATTTTTATCATGGAAAACTAATATTCAACATATGGATAGAAAAATATATCGTACTCTCTTTACAGTTAAATAAATAAGACACTTCCTATCCATAGAATGTTTCAAATCATTATATCTAGCACCAATTCACCCTCATTTAACATATGGAATGTTAAGGTGAGCTAAGGGTAATAAATCCACCTTAATTAAGACTGAATTGTTGCAAAAATGCCATCAGACTAGTTAATAAAGCTAAATTTAATAACCATACGAACCTTTGTTTAAACCAACAAATATATTAAAGCACAAAGATCTATATATTAAAGTATAACTGATTATTATTTTTGTATGATGTTAAAGCAAACAGGCTACCAGAATGATTCCAACATACATTTAGGTATAATCGAGATGTTCAGGATAAGGTCTAATTGGAAATCAAATATCTTATTCAAACTTTTACCAAAAAATGTCGCTTTGTAGCTTGCTCCAAATATGGAATAAGTAGATATAACATATTGAAATAAAGACTTTACGTTCTATATACAAACCTTGAGTCGAAACTAAACTCATCTCTTTTGATGTCACTTGTCAGAAATGTGATTGGCTTCCTTATCATGTATGGAAATAAAAATAAATGAAATTACATTTTATATGCATACCTCTTTTGTCTAACTCTCCCCCTAGTTTGTTGTTTTTACATATCCTTAAGGCAGTTAGGAAGACAATCATTTCGGGTATGACTGTCCCTCAATTTCGATTAATGTATTATAATGTTTGAATTAACATTTTCTACTCATACATAGCTAATGTACATATCGAAATTGAGAATATAACATCTTGTCTATATATCTATAATACTAATAAATGAATACTTGAACTGAAAAAATACTAGATGCACATACTATTATATATTGTTTTTATAAATACATGTATATACTTATCTATCACCCAATCCACAGTCCTCGTGTAGTGACAAATACTCGGAAATATGATCATATCACTCCAATGTTTCAAAACCTACATTGGCTATCTGCTAGACAGCGTATCTATTTCACGATTTTATAATTAACTTACAAATATATTTATGACACGACACCTGAGGACCCGTGTGAATTGGCGTCCATTAGAAAATCATCCCGAAAACTCAGGTCATCCAGTCAGATACTATTGCAGGTGCCAGTATCTCGACGCAAGTCATATGGTGATTGTACGTTTAGTGTTGCAGCCCCCACTTTATGGAATAGGTAGATATTATAAATGCGTCGTCTCTTGAAAATTTTAAATCCCTTCTAAAAACACACCTGTTCAAGGTTGCTTTCACAGATAAATAATTATTATATTTTAAATCACTTACAGAGTTTTATGGACATATTATTTGGGGTATTATTATTTTACATATTATTTGTACAGCGGTTTTGAATGGCTCCTGCTAGTAAGGGCGCTTTATTAAATATACATTATTATTATCATTTATCCTCCTATGATATTAAATTGTCTTTTTAATTTCGATGTTCTTTCGATATTAAATGATTTCTAAACAAGTTTTCCATTAGCATCTGCCTATCTGGCGAGAATGATAAGAAATAACATATTGTGGCGCGTTCCAGAACCTGTGAAACCACAAAATAAATTTCACCGTGTATCAAAGCAGGAGTTGTTCAAATAGATAAGTGAATGCCGTCTAAATTTACCCTAGTCTTCATGTTTTGGGGTTTCATTTGCGGGTTAGCATGTTGTAGTTCTCGAATAAGGTAGTAGTCAAGCGTTTTGTGTTTGACTTAAACGGAGATTGACAAAGAACATCTTTAATTATCCATGTTAACTCAAAACACACAGTGGGAAGTGATAAATATTTAATTTTAAAATGGTGACTTAGTAATCAGATTAGACGATTAAATAGGTAAATGTCATTTGTCAAAAAGTAACAGCTGTCATTACTCATAATGTTAGATAAGTCAGTTCAGGCTTAAATACAAAAAATAATCAATTCTTTCAATTTGTTTCTAAATAACGAGACGCTCTCTTAAATAAATTACTATTACCATCAGGTGCTGATAGAATATTGTAAACTGTCCATGTTATTTGAATGAAATATATTATATATTATCAGCGGCCAAAACCGAGGAGCTACAAAAACTGGACTATTGCGTTGATATTCTATTACAGACTGAAGGATGAAGGTTTCGTGAAAATCAGCACAACTTCCGTTGATATTGGAATCAAATAGTCGACCAGAGTACTTCTGGGTATGTTCTTCATTGATTACTGGAATCAGACAGAATAATGTTTATATTAACGGAGAGGAAATTATAAGTATTTATCGCTGTAACACCTCATCTGCATCATAATCCATTTGTTTCAGATAATTTCTTCATTTCCGTTGTCACATAAACAATCCTAATACGTCAGCTATGGGAAAATCTAAAAAATGGCAAGATATATTGTTTTTATTTTATACACCAGTTTATCTGATATAATCTTGTTACCTGTGTTTGTGAGTATTTTTTCTTCTTCTGAAAGCAGCACGTTTATAATTCAACACGATTAACCTATCATCTTGTGCAATACGTGTCCTAACACCTTGACGTTGCATAAACAGTATCTTACCTAATATAATAAATATCGTTTTAGAAACAGAAAATAAATCAACAGGTATTGTGTCAATATTTGTTAATGGTATTTGAAATGGACGATTTAGATGTTGTTGGTAGACAGGTACGTATCTAATATATATATATATATATATATATATATATATATATATATATATATTTTTATTTGATCGTATGTTTATGTTTTATAATGTGTGTACAATGTGTAAAACAAGACTCCATCACATTTTAAATAACAATTGGATTTTCAGTTAATTTAGTAATCGAAATATATCACGAGAATTATGTTAATTACTTATAATGTTAAACTTAATTTATTCCCTTGTTAATTCAACTAGTCTTATTTAGTTGTTTAGATTTGGGATGTAATTTGTTACTAACCAGCGCCTACAAGTTGCGTGATTTTTTTACGATATAAAATCAATGATGTTGGCAAAGAATCATATTGACAGGTTTATAACCTGGTGATGAAATTTGGCTGTCAGGTACTTGACCTTGTCCGTCAGATCCTGTTCATGCAACATCACGTGTCGTACTTATGACATTATACGTACATCCCTGCTTCCTCATCGGCTTCTAATGACACCCACTTGTACTTGTCCTCTGTCTATACGTCACCTGTCACCTCTATTAATCATAAATCGATATGACCCTGATATGTTGAAAATTATATATATATATATATATATATATATATATATATATTTTATATATATATATATATATATATATATATATATATATATATATATATATATATATATATATATATATATATATATATATATTTCTATGAACTTTAAATATAAAAAAAAATATATATATATATATATATATATATATATATTTTATGAACTTTAAAAAAAAATTGAAACAATAAAAATTATATATATATATATATATATATATATATATATATATATATATATATATATATATATATATATATATGTGTGTGTGTGTGTACTTTTTTAAAAATTATATTTTAGTGTAATACATTATTTTATTTTGTTCTTCATACAGAAGATCAATACATTTCTTCTGTCTGATCCAGATATATATATATGTTATTTTTGTCTTTAGATCTTTAATCGTACACATCAATATTTTGGAGAGTTATAAATTATATTCAGACTGTAAAAGAAATTGTAAAACGTAAATGGTTAATGGTGAATTTAATAATATTGTTGTTGGTGGCCATAACTGAACCATGATTATCCACTATTTTTATTATTATTATTATTATTATTATTATTATTATTATTATTATTATTAGTAGTAGTAGTAGTAGTAGTAGTAGCACTATGAACAGTATCAACAGCAGTAATAATAGTAATTTTGGTATATAAAGTTATTTACATTAATGTTTTGAGTGTTATTATTATGGATAATAATCCTTTCATAGATATAATTATCATCATACGTGTCTCACATTAGAACAATGGCATCAGTTGACATTCAGTAACATGTTGTTTAACAAAATATGAAGTTTTAGATGAATGTTTATACCAGCTATATCTCATTTTCTGTTAAACATTTTCCGATAGATTTACGAACGAAGAGATACTTAAGGATGACTCGTCAATGTGTCAAAGACAACATGTTTAAGAAGGATTGACGGGTATGTCAACAAATAAACATAAACGACTGACTGGCGAACGTGCCCAAATGTATGATTCATAGATATAATAGGAAAACGAAATTTGTGTATCATTTCTTATTAAATTCTATCTCTAAATCAAATGTACGGTCACTAATGTATATAAGCGTGCGAGAGCGCGCGCGCTCGCATGCACGCACGCACACACCACACACACACACACACGCACACACGTTTGTATGAGTGAGTGAGCAAGTGAGTTGTGCAAGTGTCTGAATGAATGAGTGACCGACTGAGCGAGTGAGTTGAAGATGTGTCTATTCATCGATCGATTGATCGGTTCAGGAAATAGATGATGCAAGTGATGTGCCGATCTGCGAGTCCCTCAGTATTTAATGTTTACACAATTAGGATATTCTAGTTAGAAATGAAGTCAGTGTACTGTGTCAGTGGTTTAAGCATTCTGTAATGTAATATCAGTATTTAGGTAATTTCGGAGTATTGTATTGTAATAGCTTCACCCTAAAAATCAGCCATTACTATGTCGAATGTCAGGTTTGACTATTATACTTGAATTATGTAAATATTTGTTGATTGCGTCATTGTGTCTATGTTAAATCTGTTCCGATAACAATGTTATGTACGTTTTACCATTAGTGTATATATATATATATATATATATATATATATATATATATATATATATATATATATATAAAGGGTGTGTGTGTGTGTGTGTGTGTTCTTCCCGAGATGCAGCTAACGTAGCTAATACGTGTCATGAATTATGTGTCAATGTACCATCTCTTTTGAATGTTCATTTCACAAAGGTAGATGTTAATAAGCAATTATCTTAAATAAGATATCGTATCATCCATAGCCGGACAACGTGTTATAAGCAAAATGCGATGTGTATTAGTAACTCTTGGATGAATATCTCTCTTTACACCATGTTGAAATTTCTTAATACCAAAACCATGCAATATTCATGATTTTTTTTTGGTAAATAGAACAATGGTTAATCAATGATGAAGTACAAACTATTTACGTTTCCCCCCGAAAAAGTACTTAAATAATGTACATTTTACAGATATGTTTCTGAGAGAAAATCAAATATTTACGACAAATAAAAATTCTAGGCATTGAATGTATCAGTTAAGTCCACTTTTAATGATAAACATTTATTAAATACATTATAGATTTACTTCTTTTCATGAAATTACAAATAATATTTGAATTGTCGTTTTTGAAACAAGTTTTTGTTTTTAGTCTTTTGCTAAATAACATTTTTGGTGCATTGTTGAAGGAGAGACGGAGAGATGAAGAGAGAGAGAGAGAGAGAGTTGGTGAATGAGTAGTTTGTTATGAGCTCCAAACCAGGATCTCCTGGTTTTATTACACTTCTTATTCAATACCACTCCGTGAGATAAGTATGTACAGACAGCTTCCACCTGTTGGGTAGCATCATCAGATCACGTTCTTGTATAAATTCCGCTACTTTTAGCAGGATTTATTCGCTATTATATTACGCTTTCTAAAGCTGCCTGACAAAGTGGACACCTGACATGGTATTGCCTTGCACTTACGTGTCAATAATAACAGGATTACGCCAATATCAGCCTTCCACTTACTGAAGGCGTGCCGTAATGACTCAGCAAGTGGCCACAGGACAACTAGGGAATAATATGGAAAGGCAGTATCCACGCTTCGTTAACTATCTTCAAAATGACAGATGAGACGGATATTACTTCACCTGTAATGGATCGCGTCCCTCAAATCGACGCATTTAAATAATAACGCGGTTAATTTATGTACAAAGAGGGACCGGGTACAAAAAGGACGCATACTGTCTTCTAGAGAAGAATAGATAAAGATTGGAGTAATTAAGATAATCAACTATTTATTAGTTAGTCTGAAATCGTTTCACTGTTTCTGGATTTAACTATTTTGCCTCAGAATTATATTCTCCGGCTTGAAGGTCATAAAATATCACGGGAGTATAATATATTTCTAACAATGAACAATGCTTCACTCAAATTATACTTATATATTTAGATTGATTGTTATGTATATGTTTCTAAATTAATTAATGTTAGTGTGCGTGTTTGCCTATTTGCATGGGTGAGTACAGGTATTTGTTTCAAGAGAAAATTACAACACTTCAGAGAGGATTAATGAGAGAGAGAGTGGGGGGAGAGAGGGAAGGAGAGAGATTATTTTCAAATAACACAGTGTCATGTCCCGAAAGTGGAAGATGTGCTTCATTTATGGCTCATTATTTAAAATTAATGTTTGAGGCTATATGTGTAAAGGATTTAAGCAAAACAGTGGCACCTCAACTTAAGTTGTTCTGACACGTGATTTGTTATATTCACCTAAGCCATTGATATAATTATAATAAATTACAAACTTTGTATGGCATCTTGTATAGTCTGTAAGAAGATTAATCTTAGGGGCCTAGCAAGATAGATGTAGCTGACTTAAATCATCGTTAGCTCGCGGGCTAATGATCGTTCTCAATGTTATCCTGTCTGATCCTACAGCAGATATATAGTACATATAAACGCTACATATATCTAACTTAGAATAATATGGATTTAACTACAGAGAGTTATTACCTTGGGTATTCAAAATATCCGTCATCAATCCCAGACAATTTTGTTTGGTAGTAAATATATTTCTGTTTATTTCCTTTTAAAATCTATTGAAAACGTATGATGATTAGTTGTTAGGCTTGAGTAAATCATATTATTTACTCAGAATTAAGACGATATTTCGTTCTAGTCCAATAATAATCCATTGTATAATATTGCTACTTTTTTTTGGAGCTAAGTCACTTGACTGCTTCCGTATATAGGTAGTGTACACGACATAACATTGTCATGTGTTGTACTGAAATTGTTGTGTTGGTTAGTGCGCCGAGAGCTGATAAAAGGCATACATTTTTATCCTTATCGGGTAACAGCTCAACCAAAAACTGTTATGTTGGTTAGCGCGCAGAGAGGCACACATTTTCATCCTGATCAGCTAACAACTTGGCGATAGTGAACCTGTCATATATCTATCTGTATGGTTGATACAGGTAGGATTTGGTTAGCCATTCGAACCCAGATTGGAGCTGGGATCAGCATCTGTGGTATCGAAATAATTTTATGTATAAGTTATCCTTTGAGCTACAGCAAATTATTGCTGAATGGAAACTGTGGAGTCAAAGTATTTATCTTGTATACATGTTAGCATACTATTGAACCACATGCATGTATTATTAACTGCGAGCCGTGGTGTCCAATGGTACTTTTTTATTTGCTTCCGCTTTTTGTGTGTAGCCTACATCAACCACCTCCCTGTGGGCGTGACATATTTGTCACGTACGAAAAGCAGATTGATGAGTAGCCTATACATATATAGGTGTACGAATCTATAGATGTGCTCTTTTTGTATGCATTAATTCAACTATGTATTGATTTAATTATGTAGAGATTAATGGAGGAACAGATTTTAAAGGATGTATAGGTTTTGATGTTCTGAGCCAGTGCCAACATATATATGTATCCTAAGAACACATTTCCCGTGCCAGACATCATACCTATTTCGATCCAGATTTCTTATTACCTTAAATGTCGTTAATATCACATGTTTTACTGTGTCAACTTTGCTATGTATTATGTAGAATCTGCATTGTTATCCTTTTTTGTGGTCACGTGAAAGGATCTTCTGTTAAATCATGCAATGCTGTTTGATGGATTTATACTCCTGGAGTTGTTTGTTACTTCGGGAGGTATCTCCATGGATATTAAGCTGCCGGAAGAGTTTTTCCAATATTGTGAGTAATTAGATTACACAATATAGGAAAATTTGTTGAATGTTTAGCTATTATAATCTCGACGTGCATTCGCAGTATCGGAGATCTGCCTGAAATCCGCTGTTCTCGACCATGGGTCAAATAGATCAAGTGGATAGGCGCTTTAATTTAGATCCCACCACACCTAACTGCATATACTTAGGGACGCTAAATTAGGCGTGAATGAACGTTCACTTAGTGATGAACGGAAATGTAAGAGGATTAGATATTAGGTTCGAGTAAATCATAGTATTTTACTTCGGTTTGAGACGATATTTCGTTCTAGTCCAGTAATATTCCATTGTACAATATTGCTACTTAAATGTTTGAGCTAAGTCACTTCACTGATTCCATATATAGATAGCGTACATCACACAAACGGATCTTTGAAGACAGTGACAATTGGGTTATAAAGTTTATATAGTATTCCTTTGAATAAAGATACAGCAATTGAAAAATATCTATAATTAGAGCTGCTTAGATAATTAATATAAACATTCTCACAACTACCGTGGTCTGACTTGGCTGTTCTACTCCCAAATTCCATGGATGTAGGTGACTCGCTTTTTGTTTTTGCTTGGCGGCTTAGGGACTGGTGAAATATTACAGTATGAAAAGTCACCAGTCAGGATTCAGTCCCCTGAATAAACATCCAGAGTTTGAATTCACGGTTCGAGATTCTCTGTGCCTGTGCTTTATTATACGCAGCTAAAACACACGCACACGAACACGCATATACACACACACAGACACACGTGCACACGCACGCACACACGGGCACACACATTTTATTCAGTTCCGTATTAAGCTTCAATTACTCTACGGCAGTTTACATTTAAAACGTCATTAAAACATCATTAAACATGTTCTACAAGATCCCATAATTATCAGTCCACTCAACGTTAGTTGAACACGTCAGACAAGTAAATAATTATGAGTTTAGAAAGCTTTATTCAGATCGGATATATCACGACCACAATCAACTTATATAGATAGAGAATATACTTTAGTTTGACTGTTATTGTTTAATAAATGATAAACAGGCTACATTAGTAATATAAAAAGCAGCACAACGACAGAACGTTATGAAAGTGAAGTCCCCCGTACTAGTATTTTTCCCCCGGATATTTGGCTTTCTACACTGAGTTATAACCACCTATTACCGACACAATCGTGTACTCGTTGGGTGCCTCCGTGGTCCAACTGGTAGCGCGTTGGATCATTACCACCTGAGTTCGAATCTTGGTGTAGGCATAACTGAAGGGTGTTTAATCTTTGACTTACCTTTATTACATTTGGAGGTCGCTCGGCCTATTTAGCCTACCATGTGCACAAAAGTTGCCGTAAAACATCATTCATCATCATCATCATCATCATTTTATACTCAAATTAAACACAATTATTCTGAACAATGTGGTAACTGATGTTCCTATAAACTAGCGAAGCCACATATGTAATCACACTTAACTGTGTGTGTCTCACTTTACATTGTACGTGGATTTGGAAAACTGATCCTGATATATCTAGTCATGTATTTTGGGCCGACCTGAAAAATTGCAAACATTTGCTTTTCAATCGTAGTACTAGTCACAGTAAAACATAAAACGTTTGGCTAATAACTAATTCGGGAACTGCAACATGCTAGCTTTTTAATTAATTTCAAACATGATGTCTATAATGAATATCGCTTGTATGCTGATGACACACAGCTTTATATATCACTTGATCCTGACATTGAGCTAAATTTCTCCTCTTCCTTGAAGAATTTAGAACATTGCATTGCTATTCGATTATGGATGACTCAAAATCTTTTAAGACTAAATGATAATAAAACAAATATTATATATTTGGCATCATCACATTATGTTAAATCCCTAAAGATATCAGCATTACAGAAGGGTGCATCTTCGATTACACTAATGGGTCAGTATCAAATCTAAGGGTTATTTTGGACCGATATATTAACATGTATGAACGACATGTTCATAATACATTGATACAAAATAACCTCTAGATTTTATGCCGAGCTGCCTACTTTCATATTAAGAACATCCACTGTTTAAAAACATTCTTGACACAAGAAGCACTTGTAATTGTAGTCCATGCCTTTGTTACATCTCGTATAGATAATTGTAACTCTCTGTTATATGACATATCTGATTATAACATTAATCGCCTTCAGCGAATTCAGAATAGTGCAGCTCGCATAAGTAACAAATACTAGAAAATATGATCATATACCCCAATTCTTCAAAAACTGCATTGGCTACCTTCATTTCAAGATTATATTAATAACTTGTAAATCTATTAATGATATGGCGCCAGAATACCTGTGTGAACTGGTTTCCATTAGAAAGTCATCCAGAAAACTCAAAATTATTTATTAACTGTTAATAATTTATTCTTGATTAACATTCAACACCTTAAAATTTCAGATAACAATATATTTGATTATATATATATATATATATATATATATATATATATATATATATATATATATATTTATATATATATTAAGATAATATAAAGATATATATATATATATATATATATATATATATATATATATATATATATATGAGAGAGAGAGAGAGCAGAGAGAGAGAGACGAGAGAGAGAGAGAGAGAGAGAAGTAAGTTGATATACATCTTTGGCCTTATGGGTAGAGCGTGAGACTATTTAACTATGATCATTCTGTACGGGAGGTCGCAGGTTCGCGCATCGACCGTGGCACTATAGTAGGGGGAATTGTTCATCCAGCCAATCTTTTCTGGGGAATATTTGGCAATTATCGCAACTAAATAACATTAGAAGCCGAACCATTGTTAATCTATGGTCATATTTCAGTTCTGATATCACCAGCTACTGGCCATTTCCTTCCTGCAATATAGATCTGAGCTGCCTACTACTATTTTAAGAACATCCACTGTTTAAAAGCATTCTTGACACAAGAAGCACTTGTAACTGTAGTCCATGCCTTTGTTACATGCCCTGTTATATGCTATATCTGATTATAACATTAATCGCCTTCAGCAAATTCAGAATAGTACAGCTCACACAATGACAAATACTCGAACATTTCAAGACGTTATTAATAACTTATAAATATATTAATGATATGGCGCCAGAATACCTGTGTGAATTGGTGTCCATTGGAAAGTCACCCAGAAAACTCAGGTCATCCAGTCAGATACTAGTGCCTCAGCACAAGTCATATGGTAATTGTGCGTTTAGTGTTACAGCCACCACTTTGTGGAATGGATTGCCGACAGATATTAGAAATGCGTCGTATTTTTGGAGTATTATTATATTAAATATTATTTGTACAATGCCTTTGAATGGCTCCTGCTAGTAAGGGCGCTTTATTAAATATACATTATTATTATTATTATTATTATTAAAATATAAAGGGAATTATGTTTTTTATATCTGAACTACTCCTGTATTGCATTGACCAATGCTATCTGACTCCACGAGTTTGGGATGGGGAAGCCAGTTCTTATTAATCTCACCAGATGGCGAGTTGTAGTGGAAATCGTGTATTACTGACTACTTAGTATTGAATGAACAGTGAAATTGGGGAAAGTATATTTTAGCGTAGGATAACTGTGGAGATAAAGAAATAAATAGGCGTATTTATATACACTTTATCCGACAATATGTGGAGTAAGTATTTTTGTCTTCAGCTGCCAATTAGAAAGAAGTTTAACAAAATTTGTATTTGAATTTTGCCTTTCAAAAATAATACTATTCTATATACTGTCGTGTTCAATTGATTTTAGTCTACCTGCGTAACGCGCAAGCGAGTAAGCGAGCGAGTGAGTGGACGACGGAATCGTCGATTAGCTGACCGAATGACTGAGTGAAATATTTGTTTACCTTGCAAATAGACAATTAGATGAGTAAATGCTAACACCGTTAGGTTGTTCTAGCTACAAATTAAATCCACATTAAGCCATTCTTTATGTCAGCCTCTATATCAGATTGAAGCCAATTCGTTTAGCTGCCATCATTTCTGTGTCAGTGGTTGGAGTCGACCAGTAAGTGCAATGTAATGTAATTCATTAGCTACTTCCGGAGTAGTGTATCGGAATAGCATCATTATGTATGTATTGGGTCATTCTTAGTGCGGTTTGATCTGTCTGTTGCTTGATCTGTTGACACCTTAGATCATGAGATCGGCATCTAGACTAGATTGGATATAGGAGGCACAGTTTATTTGGATATTGTGACCATTATCTAGAATACTTGAATCATGTAAATATTTATTGATCGTGTCAAAAATATATAATTTCAGTGTTTTGAGATTAAATGTGTGTATGTTATATATATATATATATATATATATATATATATATATATATATATAAAAAAAAAAAAAAAAAAAAAAAAAAAAAAAAAAAATGTTCTCTCTCTCTCTCTCTCTCTCTCTCTCTGTGTGTGTGTGTGTATGTATGTATGTATGTGTGTGTGTGTGTATATATAAAAACATTCTCTTCAGAATTGATCTCTATTTGAATACCAACATATTCAGCAACATACTTGGAGCCGCTAAGCTTACGTTCAGCTTTTTTTGGAAGGAAATAAATGTAAAGGAAAAAGGGGATTTAGATGAATCAGTTTTCATACTCCAGATATGTTTTTATGTTTCTAAACTATAAGAACAATTATACCCTGCTATTATTCTGAGGACAAACAGACAGATAACGCACGCACGCATGCATGCGCACGCACGGACGCACGTACACACGGACGCACGCACACACACGCACACACGCACGCGCCCGCGCACGCACGCACACACGCACACACGCACACACACACACACACATACACACATACACACAGGGCCAATATTAGTACATTATTAGATTTCTACTGCTTCATCTTCTGCTGCCTCCACTACTATAATAACGCAACATCTACTACCACTATTACAGCTGTTTCTACTTCCTATATTGACAAATGACATATGAATGTATTCCAAATTTATATGCGTGTACAATTATCTAATAAAAATACTAAAATAATAATGAAATACCAAGAAATATCGACTAAACAAAGACAGAATACGCCATTATAATACAATGGAAAAAATAATAAGAATTGACATTAATATCAAACATTTATATTATTAGAATAATATCTGATATTATTACCACCATCATTATGACAATAAGGTAACGGCAACAACAACGACAAAAATAATAACAACAATAACACGTGGTTTTTGTCCTTATTGTCAGTTTTATATATTTTCAATAAATCCTTGATCGATCATCCAAAACTAATTCAACAGAATTATTATCTAGAACAAAAGCGTGAAAATCATCATAAACGAGAATTATATATAAGCTACTCACGTCGATAAGATGTCGAAGGCTCCTGCACAATAAAACATTTTGCTTAAAATAATATTAATATATATAATTGATGATATTATACTCGTGTAATTATATATATTGATAACATAGGCGGAAGATAGTTTTGACCGTGCAATTTCCGGTCGTGTAACATGAGACTCGATGTGTGATGTTCAACCTCTGGATACCGGGTATCATGACTGATTGATTTCTTTCGTTTCATGATTTATGATATTGAAACAGGGATAGCACACGAATGCGCAAGCACTTATTTCCAGTGTGGTCCCTCTTATTGAGTTGTTCATCTATCCTCCCCCACCACTCACATGGGAGCAATATAGAACGATGGAGCCGAAATACCCCGAGGGTGGTCACTGCTAGAGTGTATTACGTCCTCATGGGGTCTTTAACGCCCCCCTTTAAAACCAATTCAGTGCAGACGGCAGCGCCATTTAACGTAGTCAGCCACCCACGATGTTGTGAATCGAGAAATAAATCCCTGGAAAAGTCTCGACCTCTTTATGGGATCGAACCGGTGACCCTTAGCCCGAAGTGCAAGGTGTTTAATCGGTAGACCGCTGAAGCTCACCCAGACCACCGAATCTTATGGTGATCTGGGACCGGAGAGATCCGCCCCGGGTTACACCTTTTAGCAAATCAACCTATTATGGTGCATTGACAATCTTCCCCAATATATTTATGTAGATCTATATTTTCATAATCGATCTACACATTTAAGTTCAATAATGATAGTAATCACACTGTACATATATTGGGGTGTATATTATGATGGAGAGTTGAACAAAAGGATTGATTTGTTCTCAAATGAAGATATATATCTGGTTATGATCGATAAAAGGAATAAATGACATGTTGTTACTTATCAAGTCGATGTCATCAGAAGCTAATGGGACTGTAAGGAAGTAAGAATAATGTCATAAACACGTCATGAGATGTGTCATCGAGGGAATGTGTGATGGAAAAGGTCAAATGTCTGACGGCCTAAGATCACCGGCAAAATTCACTTATGCCTTCCTGAAATCCAGACGGAATTCTCATTCCGTGTGGTATGGCTTCGTCGCGTGACTCTTCCTAACATACGCCGTATGGGAATAATGATGACCTCGACGTACAACTCATCGATAATTTCAAGATATCAGGATGACTGAAGTACATTCATTCGTTGGTGACATGACTCTGATGAAATATCAAATATCAAGTAAGGTCATTGCTATTCCCTCTGATTGCTTTAAAGTGAATCGATTGCCTAAAATGACGACTAGACGGGCACAAATAATTAACTTGCGCTACTAATAGTATTGTAGCTTAGAGTGTTTTGGTTCCGAGTTCAAGTAAAAATAGCCGGAACTGCGCACTCCTGAAAACGACATAACAATCTAATAAATTATTGAAATAATAATTAAAATAGAACTTCTCATAACTCCATATATATATATATATATATATATATATATATATATATATATATATATATATATATATATATATATATATGTATATATATATAAATATAAACATTGAATATATATATATATATATATATATATATATATATATATATATATAACATTGATATATATATAAATATATATATATGAAGAAAAGAAAGAAAAACACTGAGATATATATATATATATATATATATATATATATATATATATATATATATATATATATATATAACATTGAATTGTACAAAGTAGAAAATATTACATTCAGTTAATTTGTAATCATCATTAAGAGATATCAAATACAGAAGAGAACCTAATTTCATGATTAATGATATCAACCACTAATAAATCAGAGAAAACTAATATAGTATAATTTATTATATTTGTATTGATATAAATTTCACGGTGATTGATTTGTTTATTACCTGGATACGATCGTGTGTTTAGGTCGAAAACAAAATGTCATTATTATTTAAGAACGTCATTATTGTCTATAATTATTTTCTAATAACTTTAATTATAACTTTAATAGTCAGTTTAGTGGTCGGCTGTTTCGGTAATTGATTAAGAATCGATTAATTATATGTATCTACAACAAAATACTGTGATCTACTTTTAGCTGAATTTGACTAATTTTGAGAATATTTTATTATGCCCACTACTTTGCTTACGTATCAACTTATCTATAATTTCAATGTTATAGGATGGTATTTCAGTTTCTTTCAAATACCATTTGATGTATACATGTTTGTAGACCTATTAAATTAACCTGTAAAGGACACTTTGGAGGTAGGAATATTGTAACTAGTTACTCTAGATTTGCTAAATAATTTTGTCTCAAATGTCTTTCTAACTGTCGACTGATTGGTTATTTAAGTGCAGTTCATGTATTGTTAATACGTTTTACTGATTCAAGCAAAAGTTGAAAACGTTTACATTAAGAATCGATTAATTATACCTATAGAGGACACTTTAGAGGTAGGAATATTGTAACTAGTTACTATAGATTTGTTGGAGTTGCTAAATAATTTTGTCTCAAATGTCTTTCTAATTGTCGACTGATTGGTTATTTAAGTGCAGTTCATCTATTCTTAATACGTTTTACTGATTTCTAGCAAAAGTTGAAAAGGTTTACATTAACTTACATTATAATGTAATTAGAAAGTTCTTGTATAAACTTCATTTCGACTGGAAAAATGCAGAATGACGCTAAAATCAGCTTGAAGAATGTATATGAACTAACATATCTTCAAAATATTCAAAACAAATAAAAAACATTTGATGAATTTACTCATAATCAATTACACCTGCCTATATTGGGTATACACAAGTGTACAGATAGCGTGCTATCAGAGAAGACACTGCAAGGACAACGCCTTTTTTTCGACCATAACTGGCAAAGTTTTCTCCACCGAACATGCCATTTATTCTAAATTCTATATTTATTTAGAATTAGTCTCCGTGGGGAAACTGTAAATTACAGATCATTTGCATCTCCTTCACTTGGGGTTGCCAGCGACGTAAAAAACTGCCATTTCGGCCATTATTATTATTATTATTATTATTATTATTATTATTATTATTATTAGTATTATTAAAGGAAACATCTTAAGAAACATCTTACTGTTTACACAATTAACCGAAATTACTTTCGTTTTCGATTTGCAAGATTATAACATACGAACGACCAATTATCCAGAGAAGACTGTCATCGCTTAACTAATATAACTAAATATTTCATACATTATACGCAGTTTTTATTGTGCTATTCGTTATAAAAACATCACTAAGTAACAGATTCATGACAGTCACTAATATCGTGATAGTCTTCATAAACCTGTCATTATTCATAAATAAGTGACAAGTTATGATTGTCATAGATCAGTATAAAGGGTTTATTACTATGCCTTGTAATTTATAATAATACCTTTAGGATGGACGTAAATATCTTTTATAAAGGTTTAAAAATGACAGTGAGAGGACATCATCATGATATTGATCTTACTGAGGTAACATAGGTAGAATAGAGGAGAATATGACAACTGTTACTCGGCAATGTATATATATATATATATATATATATATATATATATATATATATATTTGAAGTAAATTCATTATTAACTGAACTAAATTGGTTAACAATGTACATATTATATCATGTATCAGCGATCAGGATCAGCGTTATTTATTGGTAATGTTTAAAGACGTTGTCATTGAATCATATATCTTTACGAGTGATATATGTTATGTCAGTCTATAATGTCATTTTGATGTAAATAGGACGTCGAACTATTCCATCATACTTGTTGTCTGTCTCTCTAAACGAGTGACAGTTAATGATATTATATTTCATAGAGATTAATACAAATAAGAAATAAGGATAAAATACGCCACATGGACAATACATTAAAGCTATTGCTTCTAAGTAATTTATTCCCAAAATGGCGCAATATATAATAGTCACTTATGGAGACTATTTTGCTATTTAGCACCTCTTTGCTATCTGAAATCACATTTGGAAATGAAAATATTATAAATATCATTTTTGGTTAATAAATCTAATCGTAGATATTAAACTCCCTTTGCTTTTAGAAGATCAAAAAGAGTATTTCTTCCCTCTATGGGTATGAAATTATCCATTAAAGTTAAGTTTCATGACGGGTTTAACATTGAAGGCTACAGATGAATTTATTTTATTTCCGAAATTGTTTCACCAAAAGATTTAAAAGAAGACAATTTGTGAATTAAAACAAACAGATGAGCTCATATCATAGGATTCCATCGGAAAAGGAAGACAGACATATAGACTGATTCATTTCCTGGCTGAGACTGAGTGATTGACAAACAGACAGACAGGCAACCAAATTCATAAATGGACACATTTATTGTGACAAAAAGCTTGATCTAACCACCAATAGTCGCATCACGTCCATAATTCATTTTGCATTTTATTTTCTATCGAGTTTCAGGTGTATAAATTTGGAAGGATATAGTAACATCAAAAACATTATGATAATACTTATATAAGTGCAAAACGTAATACACGGAATACACATACACGGAAGAAGCACTCTGGATATTTCACTAAAGATGTACATATATGGAAAGTCTATTTTAGATACCGACTTTGATTAATTGTCACGATTTGTATTATGTGTGTAAAGCTAATGCAAAATTATTAGTATTCGCAACAGCACACACAACAACATGAACAAGATGACCATCTCTCTCCTCGTCAACAGCAGAAGTAGCAGTAGTAGCATTGTAATTAATATTAGTACCGTATTATTATTAAAACTGATATTACATGATACACCTTCCTATTGTTTATTGCTAGACCACAGCGTATTATGGAAGAGACAAATTTTAAAACGCCACCTACCGAATCTGTGTTACCTAGCTAAAATTGTTTCTATCTATGAATCACTCTAAAATGTCTTCTAGCTGGCATATTCGTCACTGTAGTCTAGTAAACAATTGTTAGCGTGTTCGTAAATTATTCTTAAACATCCTGACATTGTCATGTTGGTTAGTCATTGTCAAGGGTCTCCTGGTTGACGTATCCATGAATCATCCCGAAGCATCTTCAGCAATCTATGAACACTTGTTTATTGTTAAAACGTCGATCCGAAGAAGTGACTGATAGCCAGATAAAGGTAAAATATCGAATGCTCATTTCAGAGTTATTTAAAGTCACATCCTGGCAGACCAAGTTATTAATGGAAACTGAGGGAATTATCCGAAGGCTAGACGATCTATTAGATTCTGAGGGGAATGGTGATGGATCTAGAGGATATCTCCTCTGTTAGACAATCAAGGATATATCATCTATAACGATGACTTTATAATAAATGACTACTATAATATAAGTTACTACTAAATTGGCTAATACTAAGTATTGCTGCTACTAATGGATTCTCCGTCATTAACGCAAAACATTTACGACCACCTTCGATTAAGCTACTCTAACTACTAGTACCGTTATTACTGTCGTTATTTCTAAGTACTACTACTGTTGCTGCTGTTACCGTTGCTACTACTACTACTACTACTACTACTACTACTACTGTTGCTGCTGCTAGTGTTACTAATTATGCTATGACCACTACTACCACTGCTACTACTGCTACAACTTCTACCATTTCTGCTATTCATACTATACTAATAAATTATTGCAGGTTTACCGTTAATGTCCTATTAAAGTGGCTATTATTAAAATTACTGAATTTGTAATCGGTGTTATTTCTGGCCTGCTTCAACCACAACAACAACAACGGCAGCTATGACAACAACACTAGCCCATGGGCTAAATGTATGGAGATCTATGTCTATGATAATACTGCAGATGGTTTTGTGTATCGTAATTACTGATTAACTAGACTATTCTTATAAGAAAATTCGTAATGACATCATTTATTGTTTAGTACATTAGTTGTGACAATAACTCACCTCACTTGTGACAGTTATCATATTGTTTCTTGTCATTATAGTTTTAGCCTTCTGCTGATTATGTTTTGTTTTGTTGGATTGTTTGGCGGAGTTACATCGTATTTCAACTTTGAATGCTAGTCTTTATTTCACTAAATATCCATTTTGATGTTAAATGTCACATAACGAAATGGGTTTATGTGTAGTTATGACTGAGAACAGTAAGAAATCTGGCAATATTGGCAGCCATTCTGAATTCCAAGATGGCCACCAGGTATTAAATAACACCAGGATAAATAGCATATATGTAAAACAATTGAGACAGAATAATGGATTTGAATCTTACTTTTATAGTAACATAACATGGTGAAGTGGCAATTTATCCATCACATCGGATTATCTACTATTTTTAACAAATACATCCTGCCCAAATACATCAAATTCTTCTCATTGTCCATCGCTCAAAAGCAGACTCGCGGGTTTGACCCAATTAACATAATATACCTGGACTAAACGAGTATTTACACATACTGTACTATCTCTGCTTAGCGTTTTTCCATATCTGCACATAAATCTTCAGTAATTATGAAACCTGTTTCCTTGAGAAACATACGGCGGCGCAGGATATCCATTTTTATTCCATTTGACGCATAACTTACTATGACAGGTTTTAGATAATTTCCAGTTGCAAGAACATGACCGCTAACAATGTCAATCTGTCATAATTTGATTTAATAATTTTGTTTCTAGGAATGTTTGGACGATTTGGAGGCATTTTCTTGACTGTTATTGCGTCAGGTAAACTGCTCGCATGTTGTTTCTCGTATCAAACTGTTCGTTTGCTAATGCATGCTCTTTAACAAGTCCTTCCAAAACCTAAACTGATTATATACGTTTTTGAGTTCGTCGAGTTTATTATACAACAGTTCGGTGAACCTATTTATTATTTTATCCACAATCATTTCGCACAAATCTATTTGTCCAATCCAACTCGATATTAGATTTCGCCTATATGCCATTAGGCACACATCAGTATTGGTTGGTGCGGCCTTTAGGTACAACTACATTTGAACAAATACTAAAGCATTTAAATCATATTGCATCCTTCAATAAATTCTGTAGTAATATTCAGTATTATTTTAGTGTATAATTTGTCCAATATACGCCATGATGGTTTAATGGCAAAGAATATAACAATAACAAAAAAACTAAACAATAGCATAACAACACCCATTCATAGTTTTTATTTATTTTGGGATGTTTTAGTTTAGTATCTATCAGTTTTAGTTTAGTATAAAGTTTGTACTCGTCAATAATTCAATTACATATTTGATGATGGATTAGACTACCACACAATGCATTGGCAATCCTCTGATAGGTATTAAGGTTCACTCTCATTCCTTTATGACTATCAATCTTTCATTTATAAATGTGATTAGACATTTCCTATTATTATTATTATTATTATTATTATTATTATTATTATTATTATTATTATTATTATTATTATTATCATTATAGTAGCAGTTTAGTATACATTTAAGGTAAATGACCTTAATTTCGATTATTAACACTATCGGCTTAGAGGTGGCTTAAGATAGTTCGAATTTGATAATAAACATCTTTTATCTATATTGGGTTACATTATTTATTCAATATTTTAACAGTAATCATATTATTCGGATTTCTGATCCATTGGACAACACACTGACGGTGCTCGGGGGAGAATTCATAAGACAATGGAAAAAAACAATCCTAAAGGAGGCGCCATCTAGTAGCAGAAGTATATATATCCAAACTGGGGATATATGACACATTAGGACAGGACCAGTTACACGGAATATTAGATGGAGACGTTTACTGCCTAATATGGCAATACATATTCCATGCTACGACGAGACTACCTCTCAGCACAACGCATTCATTATCGTAAATGTCAGACACCATCTTGAATGACATTTTCTTGGTGATTAATTAGATAATCAATAACGTATTAAAATGATCGGTCTGAAACATTATGGAATCTATTATGCTTATCGTAGGATAACTGAGACAGATAATCTTCAAAGTGAAATATGCTTCAGGAATTATCCCCCATTCCCTTAGCACATTATACGATGGAAGTATTTCAGCCAGTTGTAGAGATAAGACTTGTAACAGAGTGTTGAGATATCCTGTAATATTCAAGACAAGCGACCACAGCACCGAGACAGCAGAATTTGTTAGAGAAAACTGATATTATTCTTCTGGAATTAATAAAGCTGGCCATCTCGATTATTTTCTCTGTTGAAAGCCCTGTTTGATTACTCAGGTAAATTGTTTGAACAATTTCATTCATACTTTGAACAACAATTCTCCGGGATGTCTTTTCAGAGTATTTTGCACGTTGTCATCTGAGGTAGAAGTGGTTTTAGTTCTTAGCATTTTGACTTTCACAAAGGACACACACCTTCTTGGACTTCTTGGTATTATTGTACGGCGATATAGATTGTCTGCAAATATCATAGGATCAAAAGTGTTCACTTTTTGGAAGTTTTGGAATAATGTATGGTCGCTATTTGGTTATGGACCAAGGCAAATCATCTAAAATTAAATGATGATAAGATAATAGTTATGTATATGGTTCAGAACATAATGCTAACTTAATTATTTTTAATATAAATGAGTCAATAGAGTATATGGTAGCCATTTTTGTTAACCCAAGCTGTCTACAATCCTAAAAATATTAATTGTTTGTCTGTGTCATCTAGACAGTAAGCATTTGCAATAAACGTCCACACCTTTATTACATCGAATATAAAATGATGTAATTCTTTGTTACATAGATTACCTGATTATGATAGCAATTATATCATTATGGCTGGGCCCACTTTATGACGTCTACTCAGGTTGGCTACCCGTTTGGTATTGACATACTTTTATGCATAGGTTACCTTTGAACCAGAGCAAATTACTGCTGAATGTTAATTGTGGTGTCAAAGGGTTTATCTTGTATATACGTTAACATACTATTGAACCACATGTACGTGTTGTTAACTGGGAGCTGTGATGTCAAATGACACTTTTTTAATTTGCTTCCGCTTTTTGTGCCTCGCCTACATCAAACGCTACCCTGTGGGCGTGATATATTTGTCACGTACGAAGCTAAACCGTTTTAATAGTAGTCGCTTCGTGACGTCTACCCGTTGAAAAGAAAGAGACCTTTGTAGACAGTGACAATTGGGTTTATATAGTATTGCTTTGAAGAAAGATACAGCAATTAAAAAATAGCTATAAATAGGGCTGCTTAGATAATTAATCTAAACATTCTCACTACTGCCGTGATCTGACTTGGGTGTTTTACTCCCAAACTCCACGGCTGTAGGTGATTCGCTTTTTGTTTTTGCTTGGCGGCTTAGGGACTGGTGAGACATTACACATGTCTCAGCAAGAAAAGTCGCCACTCTGGATTCAGTCCCCTGAAGAAACGTCCAGAGTTTGAATTCACGGTTCTGTGCCTTATTATATACAGCTAAAACACACATTGCCCGTGCCAGAGATTGAGGTTCGTGTTTTCTTTTTACCAATTTTGTAATATTTGATATAAAGGGTTAGTGACGAGTAGGTCATAGAATTTATTGGATTTGTATGCTTATGAGGTATTTGACCCTCCAGCAAATATCACAAGGCATATTATGCTGCGGTTAAGATGTTCCTTTTCTGTGCGTGGAGACTGTATGTTTCCAGGTCCATGCGTTCTAAGAAAAGTTGATCTAGAGCTGTATATTCCGTGCACTATTTGCGTCTTTGGAGGCACGCCGTTTAAGTGTTTGGCCTGGTTATCCAACATTTAAATGACTGTAGCAGACACAGTACGCTCTTAAAGCATGTACTCCTGACTCAGGAATAGAAACACTGCATCGCATCTCGAGCGGTGGCATTGGAGACAGCTCGTGTGGTTGGTGTGTTTTGTATAACAAGTTTAGTTGTATATATCATTCACCTTATTTTGTGGGAATAGAATTATCTTTCCTAGGTCCAGTTGTGTCCAGTCTGTACTATGACATTCAAGGCTAACTTTAGTCTCCTTGTCATTAATAAAACCCTATATTATAATTATAGTTTGTATAGCAGACATTAGGTCTGATTTGAAAATGTTAATATATAGAACGGCAATTCCGCCATAACGGTCTGCTAAAGCGCCGATGTAAATTGTTATAATAGTGACGAGTAGGTCATAGTATTTATTGGATTTGTATGTTTATGAGGTATTTGACCCTCCAGCAAATATCACAAGGCATATTATGCTGCGGTTGAGAAAGTTCCGTTTTCTATGCGTGGAGACCATATTTCCCGGTACCTGCATTCAAGAAAAGTTGATCTAGAGCTATATATTCCGTGCACTATTTGCGTCTTTGGATGGACGCCATTTAAGTGTTTGGCCTGGTTATCCCCAAATTTTTTTAAAAATACGCTCTTAAAGCATTATAAGTACTCCTGACTCAGGAATAGAAACACTGCATCGCATCTCGAGCGGTGGCATTGGACACAGTTCGCGCGGTTGGTGTGTTTTACATAACAAGTTTACTTGTATATATAATTCACCTTGGTTGTATGTGGGAATAGATTTATCTTTTCCCAGGGCCCTTATTCCATTTTACTATGACATTCCGATTAGCTCTAATCTGCTTGTCATAAATAACATTTAAGAACTACAATAGTTAGAATAGCATAAATTAGGTCAGGTTTGAAAATGATAGCATAGTTCAAACAGTACGGAAGCTATGACGCGCCATTACGGTCTGCTTCAGCGCAGATGTCAGTCTTTTAATAGTAATTAAGATAAACAGTTTTAATAGTAATCGCTTCATGACGCCTGCCCGTTGTAAAAACTGATCTTTGAAGACAGTGACAATTGGGTTATATGGTTTATATAGTATTGCTTTGAAGAAAGATACAGCAATTGAAAAATAGCTATAAATAGGGCTGCTTAGATAATTAACTAAAAATTCTCACTACTGCCTGATCTGCTTGGGTTTTTACCCCAAACTCCACGGTGGTAAAATTTTGTTTTGGGCCGCAAAGGGGTGGGGAGACATTAAAATGTCTCAGCAAAAAATCGCCACTCTGGATTTAGTCCCCCGAAGAAACGTCCCGAGTTTGAATTCACGGTTCAGATTTCTGTGCCTGTGCCTTATTATACACAGCTAAAACACACATTGCCCGTGCCAGAGATTGAGGTTCGTGTTTTCTTTTTACCAATTTTGTAATATTTGATATAACGGGTTA
>JAODUP010000371.1:0-82500 GCA_025642065.1 Paralvinella palmiformis
GGGTGCACGCACGTACAAGCTGGTTTGCAAATATTTCATTAAAACCATTTTTAGTATAACACTTTATTAAAGTTAAATGGTGTTTAGTTTAGAATTGATGTTTCTATGCACATGGCATAGGAACAGTTTACCCTAAGATAATATGATTTAAATGTGTATAATAATTATATAAGTAACTCAAAATTCCATTATAATAATCACGAACTCTCCCTCGTATCATAGATATAAGGAAATAATCCTAATTGCTGGAGGGTAGCCATTACGACTTCCTCGAATGCTAGATTTTATGGCGGGAAGGAAAAAGTCACGTGTTCTGACCTCAGAATAATCAGCACTTTGAACTTGATTATTTAGTATGTGGTTGATCGTATTCATATTTTAACATTATTTATAATTCGTGCGACAATATTTGCATACATGTTATTTTTCAGAAATGCCAAAACTTATACGTAAATTAGAGGAACTCAGAAAATCGGCCTTTTATAGGTAAATCGGAATATTATAATAATTACTATGGTAACAGAAAATAAAACACTCCTTAGACCATAACAATCAAGTTTTATTATTACCAATAAATACCTCCCTCCAGATGAAGTACAAAATGTCCATTGTCCATGTAAAACATACAATCTCAAACACTGCACTTTATCAAAACTAATGCGCTGACTAAAACATGTGATAATGAAATAAGTGTCAGGCAGATCTAGCAAAAAATAACATAACAACATGTTAAACACACAAGTAAAAATTTTCGTTTTGCGCTGTTGCTGAAATAGAAGAACACGTCGATGAGGAATCCCTCCACAGGGCCGGATTTAGGATTTAGGATTGGCCTCTACATATTTCATGGGAAAAAATGTAAGAAAAATTTAGGCTGACCTGAACGACACGCGCGTATCAATCAAAAAAACATATTGCGAGCGTATTTCCAGCGAGATATTATCCCACTTGCATAAGCTGCCTTACGTTCACGACGTTAGAAACTTTATCTACATACACAAACCATATTGTATTTGTAAGTCACTGCTCAGCACACGTCGGGAGAAAAACATCTAAAAACTAACGGCATACATAGATTTATTATCTATATTCTATTGTTTTCTATCATTATATACGTATTCAAGATATATTCTGAATATTTATCGTCTATTCTACTTTTATCTTTTATCTAAGTTCATTTGTTTCTTTATTTTTTTCTTCTTATTTTGTTAAGCTTATTTATTCTCATTGTGTTCGGAACATTCGTGGCCCAGTGGTAGCGCACTGGACCAGACATCAATAAGTCCCGGGTTCGGTTGCCGTTCCCGGCAGACCCAATTCTCAAAGGTGTTTTCATCCTTCATTTCGTTTCTGTTTGGGGCTCCTAGGTCTCATTAGCCTATACAATGTTCAGAAAGTGTATCTGAAAAGAACATATCATTTCATTTTATCGTTATGTTGTTAAACAATTACGTCCTATTTGTTAATATAATCGTTTATACTATATAGTCTATACTTATTATAAGCTTAACTAGGAATTAAAGTTAAACTGTAGTTTTACATTCTACTATTCTATGCGGTCGAATCGTTCACTATACGCGCCTTGCTACATAGTGATGATGATGACGATTGATGTTTTACGGCCACTTTTGTGCACAAGGTAGGCTAAATGGGCCGAACGACCTCCAAAGGTAATGAGACGAAGCGAAAAACGAAACAACCTTCAGATATGCCCACGCCAGGATTCGAACACGGGTGGTAGTGATCTGTGGTCCAACACGCTACCGCTAGACCACGGAGGCGCCCCCTTGCTACATAGTAATTCCGCCACTAATAAATGGAGTGGTGTTAAGTAAACAGCATGGTGTGAAATTTCTAGGCATATGTTTGTATTAACATGGACGGACCACATTGACCATGTTAAGTCAAAGCTTTCTAAGTCCCTATATGCCTCGAACTGCATTAATAAATGTGTGCCTAGCAGTCGACTTAGAATGCTATACTATACCATGATATATACATATCTCTAATTTGGAATAACACTTTGGGTCTCTGCTAATCCAAGTCATATACAAAAGATTATCAGATTACGGAAAAGGGTTGTACGTATCGTAAGTCACTCTGTGTATAATGCAAGTTCAACACCCTTGTTTAAGAGAGCACAAATACTGAATGTGACTGATATGTATAAAAGTGAATCCTTAAAGTTTATGTTTGACATTTTAGATGGACATGCACCTGAATGTTAATGTCAATATTTACACACAACATTGATGTTCATGGGCATAATACACGACAAAGGCACCATATCCATGTACAAAGTTAACGTACACATAAAGCGAGCATGTCAGTTTTACACAATGGCCCAAAATTGTGGTCCGCACTTTCTCAAACGATGCAATGTCTAGAAAGTATTTTAAGAGACAGGTCAAGGCACATTTTCTGAATATCTGTGAATGAAATAACGGTACTTGGGCACACTGCAGCACGATTATAAATCTGATATGACATTTACACTGCTCATACCACTTTTATCATAATATTTGTCCCAATAGATTTTTTTCCAGGGCATTTTCTACCAAACTACGTTTGGCTACAACCCTATGGATTTTTTGATAATTGTATCATATAGAGAAAGAAAAATAATTTATTTGGATGTTGCTTAACAATTTCATTCATCAATCCTCGCCAGTTACACTAATTTAGTCTAGCTACAGACCAGTAAAAGCTAAGCACTTTATCGTGAATAACTTCCTGACCCGCTGACGGATTGGAAAATAATTGTTACTCCAAACGTAGTTAGGCCACCGAGACACGTTACATGATTTATCAAATATAATGTTTTTTCTTGCAGAATGGACAGCCACAAAGGCCCTCGACATTTTGAAAGTGGTGCTGCAAAAATACAAATATCCAAGGAACTCACTGAAAGAGAACCGAAAGAACTTGTCGAATGACTGAATACTTTAGTCGTCCATCGGCTTTAGAAACAGACAGTGTTTCACCTTTAGTATAAACAGGGCAGGCACCTGTTGTTGTAGAAACACCAGCTTCGTTCTCTTCTGGCTTGTCTATGGTAGAAAATGAACAGAATGTTCAGAAAACAGGCACTGGTTCAAAGCAAGTGGCTCCATAATTTCATATAATTACACAGGTTGATTACATCAGCTTATGGCCAGAGCCTATGCCAAAAGAATTAATTGACTATAGGGGTGTGAAAGGTTCTGAGGATCTCCACCACAGTGATGTCAAGTCTTTGGATGCTAAACCCGGAATACAAAAGGTCGGTCGTAAATGTATATCAGTTATAATTGAGCGACGGAATCGAAATGAGGAAGTTGTTATACGTTCTTGGCTTTATTTTCACTAGCAAATGGGAGAGTATGCTGCTTATTTTGCAAGACAATGGTGTTGCAAGATCCCAATTCACAAATGATGGGTTCTGCGAATGGAAACACGCTAGTGATCGACTTGGTGTCCATGAGGAATCAAAAGATCACATTCAAACTGTTTTGTCAACACCAAGTCTTGAAAAGTAATTTGGGGTATAGATTCTGCACTTGCACAAGCAGGGTACTGCATTGAGCAATATTCGGGTAGTCTTCTAAAGCGACTGGTCAGTGTGCTAATTTGAAAGTGAACGATCCCTGGCTCTTGCTGGAGATGATGAATCAATCAGATCCCCTCATAATGGAAACTACCTGGGAATGCTAGAGCTTTTGGCGGAATATGATGATTTCCTCATGCCACACATCCAGAATCATGCAACTCGTGGCAGTGGTCATACAAACTATCTTTCTTCAACTGTCGGTGAAGACCTCGTTAGACTAATGAGCAATCAAGTTCTGAATGAAATCGTTTCATGCATACAATGTCAAAATACTATTAAGTTTCTCTTGATTCCACAGCTGATGAAGGTCATGTTGATCAATTAACTCTGATCTTCAGATACATGGATCATGATGCACCAGTTAAGGGATTTGTAAAGTTCTTGCCAAATCAAGGACACAAGGCTCAAGAAATGTTTGAAGGATTGATGAAATTCCTTGCAGACCATGGCATCGACATTCGGAATTGTCGTGGGCAATCTTATGATAACGTCTCAGCAGTCAGTGGGAGATACAATGGTCTTCAGCTGAAAATCATCATGAGGTTTGGATACCCTATGCTGGACATTCACATCTAGTTGGACAAGTAGCAGCTGAATGTTGTCAAGCAGCTGTCGCATGTTTTACTTCCTCGAAGCAATCTATGTGTTTTTCACAGTTTCGACACATCGTTATGAAATTCTTACAAACTCACTGAAGACTGGAATCCGTTCCTATATCTGTGACAAAAAGGGTTTTTACAACACGATGGTCCTGTCGATCCGATGCAGTAAAAGCGCTCGTCCAAGGATATCATCCAATCCGTGAAGCACTTGCCAAAATAGCAAGACATGAAAATGAGACGTGCAAAGCACGTTCTGAGGCAAATGGTCTCCATGACAGGATGTGCAAACTGGAGACTAGCGTCTATGCTGGTTTTTTTGCATGACATTCGTAACTGAGTTAATACTACAAGTTACACGTTGCAAGATCTAATACTTGATTTGAACACTTGATCAGAAGATCCCACACTCTCAATGTCGGAAAAGTTTCGAGTTCAGAATTATTTTCTATTAATTTTTCAGTTTCTGAGTTCGTTGGAGCAACTATTGGAAGCCTTCAGAGAACATCTTGTCTCTTTTCATTTTCTTGTGTGAACTGGAATTACTGGAGTAAGATGAAATGCTGAGTAGGCCTAAAAGTATGATCTAGATCAAACACTTAGTGTTGAACTTATCCAGTTTGCAGCCTTCTTCACTCATTTTCCTAAAGATGATAAGATAGGGATACAACATATTCTTTACAAACTGTTGATGAACAAGACAGACGGAGATACATTTCCAAATGTCGAGAAAATGCTACGAATGTACTTGGTGCTCATGGTCAGAAACTGTTCTGGAGTACGTTCATTCAGTAAACTGAAGTTCATTAAGAACAGACTTCGTACTACAATGAGTCAAGAAAGGATCAGTCATCTAGCATTGATGAGTATTGAATATGTCATTCTCAGAGAGACTGACTTCGAGAAAATGATCAAAGACTTTGCAAGAGTCAAGTCTCGTACCGTGTCTGGTCTGTAAATATTTGTACTGTAATATATTCGCGTTATGATTGATCATGACTGACCTGCTTGTTTGCTTATTCAGATTCTTTCTACTTGAATAATTTACTTTATCGACGACTGTAACTATATCTTGTCACCTTTTATTTTTTGATATTCTAGGGTAGGGTGGGCCTCCACTACCTACTGAAGGGTGCCCAGGGGCCACCACATGTCTAAATCCTGTCCTGGTTCCTACACAAGCAAGGGCCATTGCTTCACACCATTCACGCAGCACATATTCACCAAATGACAGATTCATCCGATGTGAAGCACGTTCGGCTGCACTTCATTGCTGCGCGATAGCACCAAGTTGTGCCTGGTGACTCACATGAACGACTCACCGTTGTTTCTGAACGACAAACATCAGCTCTAACCTGTAACGAAGTAAAAGTATTTCGTTACTCTACTTGAGTAGTTTTTTCAAGTAACTAGAAGTAACAAAGTAAGACTTCAACTACTTTTACTCGTAACGAAGTAGGTTTTTGTTTATTTGAGTATGCTACTTTTTACTTCGTTACTTTCAGTTACTTCGCGATATTTTCGTTACTTTTTAGTCATAAGTTAAGTCGCGGATATTTCATTTTAATCACCAGGTGAATCCATTTGGCCGGTGATTGATGATTGCTTGATGTTTTCAGGCCACTTTTGTACACGTGGTAGGCTAAATGGACCGAGCGACCTCCAAAGGTAATGAGGCGAAGTCAAAGATGAAACCACCTTCAGATATGCCCATGACGAGGTTCTAACTCAGGTGGTAGTGATCTGTGGTCCAACACGCTACCGCTAGAGCACGGAGGCGACCGATGACCTTTTAGAAATTATATTCTTGTAGATCACGTATTTGACCTCAATGAAAACCAAATCCTATGTGTGATTTTACTGTTAATGTTGGTGTCAGTCAACTTCAAACAAACTAGTGGAAAGGTTTCATTGACTTCTATCTAACTGCATATCTCTTGTTGGTTGACAGAAAAAAATCCGAGATTCGAACTCAGGTGATAGTGGAATGTGGTCCAACGCGCTACCAACTAAATCACAGAGGTGGCCATCCATTTTGAAGTACAAAGGTTATTAATACTGTCCAATCACGAGCGTATTTGCGTTCCGGATTCAATGTGATCAGTTTGAATTCTATAGCGATCATGGCGGACGTGAATGTGGAGAGCAAAGTAGAAAGCGGCGAAGGGGAAATGGGTCCCGGGCAAAACCCATAGCCATATCTGTCGACGATGTTTCGATTCTTGTCGAGGAAGGGCTTGAGGTTCATCAAGCGGCACCTGCCTGCAATGCAGGAGGCAACACCAGATGACCAGGCGTTAGACCATTCGGATGAAGATAAGCGCGACAATTCAACAGTCCATCTACAGAGACGATGACAGTCTATAATGAGGCAAGACGGGTACATCTCCAAGTCCGACTGGTGAGCGAATAAAAACTCAAGCGTCACCAAGAAAAGAAATAACGTGACATTCAGAAGGAAATATTCAAATATTAGGAAAAATATGTCAATGGCACAGTGCAGTACAACTTCTACGTATATATATATATATATATATATATATATATATATATAATATACACACAGTCTAACCTGCTCCTAACGCCACCTGTCTGGAAGCGCCACCTGCTCTAAACGCCACTTTTCCAAAGTCCCGATGCAATTCCCATTCAAACTGACCTGTCAAACGCCGCCAACCGCCAGTGTTTCACGGTCCTAAGTCTACAATTATATTACTTGTCAAGTAACCGCCAGTTGCGATAATACCGGCGCTGATTGTCATTGGCCGCACACCTCCAACATATTGACCAGTAATGGCTCTTCCCCAATGATTATGCCTCCGACGGTCTGCATGGAGTTTTGCGCTAACGGTGTCTTAACTATGTTATATAAAGACAATTGATTCTTGATGAGCAAACTGACATTTAAGACAATTAAAGAAATGATGTAATAGCTCCCCGTCGGACAATGGGTCACATAACACCAAACAGACAAACCTAGAAAATCTGTGAAAAAAAAAACTGCTATAGGCGTTATGTTCAAATTGTAATTGCAATCTCTACAAAATATTTTGGATATAAATTGTCAGCAAATTTTCGAATTAATCACATTATACTTTTGATATGCCAACTTGCACGCTATTTCTGACATATTATATATTGTGATATTAAGAAACGACGACCTTCTGTGTGAATTGCAAGATGTTTCGCAAATCCCGCAAAATCTTAACTGATGTATGATAAAAACTCCAGTTTTCGCACTGTTGGAGAGGCATTTGGTGTGAACAAAGACCAAATACAAAAACTCGTCAAGCGTAAGGCTGAGGTATTGGAGGAATATAGTGGAAACGAACCCAGTCATAGCCGATGTATTCGTCGTAAGACTGACAATGACGAAATCAACGAACTCACATGGAGATGGTTTCAGGATGCCACTACAAGACGTGTGCAAGTCAGTGGGCCATTGATACAGAGTGATTCATCAGACGATGATGAAATTCCCCTTTCGGTGCTGCGGCTATCCAAGGACTTGTTTGGTTGTGACTATGAGAAGCTTCCGGGCATAGACAACCATGTCCAAACTTCTGCTGACTGGGATCTTCCAGCTAGAGGCAGAGTGCGCGCCATGTACAGCTAGTGATTGTGACAATAGTGACAGTGAGCCTACGAAGTCACAAGCACACCCATTACTTGATAGAGCACAAGAATGCATACAAGAGTTAAGAACACTTGTTCTGCATACTGGCAATACCACATTCCTGGATCGCGTTATGGACCTACAGGGTACGAGTGTCACATTAAGAATGAATTCGTCACTGAAGCAAAGCAAGATAAGCGACTTTTAGATCTGTAATTAGATCTTTGTGCATGTATATTTTAACAATTAGATATACACACATGCATATATTGTAACAATTAGATATACACACATGAATATAAATAAATAGATCTATATATACTTTCAGTGAGTCCCTACAAATGGCATTAAGAACAGGTTAGACTGTATATATGTTTATATATATATTTCCGACTATATGGATCTGTGCAATAATAATTAATGTACTATACTGCATGTAGTGTACATCTGACATACATGTTAAGTCTTCCGCATTCAGCGAGAGACTCCCGCAATCACATCTCCCGCACTCCTGCGCGGGAAACCCGATCTCCTGCAATGCCAACGAAACCTAAGTGAAAAAAATATAAATTAATTATGATTGGCTGTTTTCCCACGAAGACACAGCCGCAGATGAAATCCTTCTTCGTAACTTCGAAAACGACGGACCTGTCCACCAATGTGTTAACCGACGAGGTAAAGTTTGTACAGTGTTGCCAATTAATAAAACTTGTTGTTATAGTTGACTATGGTTAATGGTTTTTAGTTATGAAATACACAAGTGCAAATGAAAAATATATAGCAGCCAAGGTACGTTACTAGTCCGAGGTTACGGTAATTTGTTATAACTATAAGATGGGGGTAGTTTCAGGTGGCATCGTGGTGCTATTATACTGGAGAAGCTATATAGTGTGCTGTATGTGACAATAAAATTCAGGAGGAAAAAAAACGTGGATATCCAAATTTCCATACATACTATTCTTTTCCTCCACATACATATTTCACAAAGAAAAAACCATTGCCCGGCACAGAGATGAATCACAAATACTGTACAACATATCACATCTGATTGTTACAGATCTATATGTTTGATAAATGGCCCGGGCCGGCCGATATAATGGCCACAATTAAGTAGCTGCTGTTCTAGCCGGTATTATAAATTTGTGCACTCATAAGGGATATATTCATAATCATATATACTGATATAAGCGAGTCCCCTAGCTGCGTTAACTGGTACTGCAGCTTATCGCGTTATACCATGCCGGCCTCAATTATGATTCTTAATATATTTAGCTCATAGAACACGTGGTCTCCTGTGTCTTCTATACTATATAAATAGAATATATATATATATATATATATATAAGCAGTAATTTGGAGAATATGTCACGTGCCTAAGTTAATATCTGATTTCTTTGTGATCAGAATATTTAAGCAGAGCGCCATTTTTTTAAATTAAGCGGTACCCATTAAAAGGATACATATTGTGTGGTTATAAAGTCAATGTACATACACAGTCATTTTCTCTCGTTTTATAGCGATTCGACCAGATCAACTATCAGCAGACATGTTAAATCCTTTTCACTGGAAACCAATGAAATATATCAATCATGGCTCTGGTATTCGCTGACATGCGTGAATTGGTGAGGGGAGGAGTGGCCTTTCGAACACCCAGAAGTG
Source organism: Paralvinella palmiformis (assembly GCA_025642065.1). Taxonomy (NCBI): domain Eukaryota; kingdom Metazoa; phylum Annelida; class Polychaeta; order Terebellida; family Alvinellidae; genus Paralvinella; species Paralvinella palmiformis. The sequence goes on from JAODUP010000371.1 coordinate 9,464, forward strand.
TTGTAATTTATCCAGATTAGTTATCAATTATAGGTTCACAACATGATCCGCGGCTGACCTCGTTAAATAACGCAGCAGCCTTTCAAAATTAAACTGAGACGTTAAAGATTCAGAGTATCCATGTTCTAATTTACTCTATAATCCTGTATTAGATATACTCATAGCATGTCTGTTATCATTTTTGAACAAATGAGTGTTGCAGCCCCATATTCTTATCGGTAACTTGCCGATATGGTTATCTAAGGGGATAAGATAGGTCGTCAACTCGTAAATAGTTGTTGAATTGTTGAGAAGTCGGATGGTAAATAGAATTTCCCTTTCTTAGGTCAAGGTTAATAATGTTGCGTTTTGGCCAATCAGAAGATAGAAAAGTGTTTCTCTCCTGACTGAAATCAGTCAACATGGCCACCAGTCTAAATATACTTAAGTATTCGATTCACAGATATTCAAGTTATTCGTCCAATTATGTAGCAGAGTAAGTGACAGTGCCATATCGCTTTTGTTGTTATTGGGTAGGGTCTGCTCGTTCACATCAGAATCTATATGGTGCTAGATCGGCAGAGTTCACTATATTTACCATATTACGCCACTAGTTTAGTTAGTAGTTAAGTAGACTAGACTCTAGTTGAGTACATCTAAACTGACTAGATATATCGTCACGATTATGTTTGAGCTTTTTTCTCTTGTCTTAATGAGCTAATTGCGCAATAAGTATTCTTTAAATGATCTTTGATTTTTTTGTGACTGAATTTCTTATAATTGTTTCTAACTCATATTTATAACTGCCTTCATTACAAGTACAATACATAATTGGGATATATTTCTTTATCGTTATTATTTATAAAACTATTCAACTTAGACTCAGCAGTTAGTTATTGCTTAATAATAATATCCCCAGTTTGGATAAAATGAAAGATAATGACTCAGACAATTGAGCCTTAATTTAAACAAAAGAGCTAGGCATTAGTTGAATGCAGGGTTGGGGCGATTACAGAACCAAGGTAATCAGTTATGATTATTTGAGAATATTATAATTACATTCATTCTGAATGTAATCAATTACATTTTAAAGTAATCATGATTACAATGTATATAACACACATGAATGTAATTCTTCATCAATATTTACTCAGTTACATGTATAATACTGATATAAACATGCTACAGTCTGAATATGACTACCAGTAATTAAAATATTAGGAATTGGATGTCTGAATTTTTGCAGTGATTTATGTTTTGAGCTTCTTACAAAACAACTTGTATTAGCAAAAACAATATTAGGACTGACAATTTTTCAACAGACTCCTTTCATATCTGTAAAACAAGCAATTCATACAAGCATTGGTTTCATGGTATGTTATCCCCAGGATTTTGCATCAAAATAGGAATCATGAAATTGGGGGAGGGGTGTGTGTGTGATTTATTCATGGTATTAAATACATTTTTAAAGAATCGATGTTTTGAAGATTAAAAGGACACCATTTGTTTGTTGTATCAGCATGATAAGTGATTAACTATACGCTAATATATTATAATCACGTATAGCTTCTGATACCTGGATCCAAATAAACATCACTTTCAACCAGATTTGTTTGATTTAAATCACTGAAAAAATCATGTATTTTTTCTGTTTTATTGATACAAATACAAAAAATTAAATGTTGTTTAAAATCAGTTTTTACTTATGCTAAATAACTATTTATATATAAATTTCTAATTAAATTGTAAATATATTTCAATACCATGTAATCAAGTAAGTGATATTAATCAGTGATAATTCTCCTAAAGCTATGGTTTGAATCTTTTCCACTAAATTTGCATAAGTGTTAAATGTTTAAAACATGGATCTGTTAATATTTATTATGGGATTCATATTATTTATTGTTATTTAAGTTTCCTTATATAAATATACTCAAAATGAAAATAGTTGCCTCTCATTTTAAACTAGAATGTTTATTTCATTGTTCCAATATTTGCCTATGTCTGATGTCTTTAAAATACTAGTTATACTTAACAATATTGTATTGAAGCTTGTTGAAGAGTTGTGTTTTTAGAAGTTTTTATATTAATTATTGTATTGGGTTTTATCTTGTGTTTTGGGATGTTTCATTAAAGAGTTGCATTAAATAAGCCAAATCTACATTATTATTTAGGGATGTTATCTGTAACAGGTGTACCCTACCAGACTTAACATGGATGACTATTTAAATTATTTCATAATATACCGGTAACTGTCTCAGAAAACATAATGTTTGTACAATTCTGTGTAAATTTGTAAAAGACACTATTTGCTATGGCGTGGGGTATTAAATCATTAGATAACTAATGTATATACTTGTGTATAAGACGAGGTTTTAATCATTGAAAAAATGTCTTCTTGCTGATGTCTTTGGATGTGAAATCAGTTCTACATACACATATCCCTACCACCAGTTCAACATTGTTGATAATTTCAGAATGCCAGGTCAAAAAGAACACTTAATTTTTCTGAAAATGACATCTTTTAAAGTTTTTTTTATTCTGCCTCGTCTTATAGTCAAGTTAGGTGGTTTCCTGTGATACTGACTGATATACTGACCCTGTCTTATATAAGAGATCAACTCATACACAAGTAGATACTGTATTAAAAACTTTTTTGTCATATTCCAAACAGAAACATTCTCGTTGATAAACCGAGTGACCAGTCATCAAGATGGTCATCAGATTCTAATAATCCACCACAGGTAAGCAAGTAGATGTTGTAGATATGTATCAGCTTTGTTAGTCTATAGTCAGTTAAAGTGTCCTCTTTTCGAATAAGGTGGTGTTCAGATGGTGCAGTGGTTAGAACACTGCCCTACAAACATCCAGGTTGTGGGTTTGAATCTAGTCATAGCTGTATTTGTGGGATTTGTTTCCCTTGGCAGATGTCTCCTGGCTATATGTTCTAGGTGTGACCAGTGTCGAGGCTAAATAAATAGACCATTTAATATCCAGGACAACTTTCAGTATTACCATAGACCACTGATCACCAAGACAACTTTTAGTATTTTAATAGACCACTGATCACCAAGACAACTTTTAGTATTTTAATTGATCACCAAGACAACTTTTAGTATTATAATAGACCACTGATCACCAAGACAACTTTTAGTGTTACAATAGACCACCGATCACCAGGACAACTTCCAGTATTATAATAGACCACCGATCATCAGGACAACTTTCAGTATTATAATAGACCACCGATCATCAGGACAACTTTCAGTGTTACAATAGACCACTTATCACCAGGACAACTTCCAGTATTACAATAGACCACTTATCCCCAGGACAACTTTCAGTATTACGATAGACCACTGATTACCAGGACATCTTTCAGTATTTAAATTTTTCTAACCTTTCCAAGAAAACAATGTATAATGATGACAATCCAAGATCATATTTTATTTTATTAGAACTTCTTATTATGTTTTCTGTTCCTAGTTTCTTATCCTGAAGTTAGAACATCCGGCCATTGTACAAATGATAAAGTTTGGAAAATATGAAAAGACGCACGTCTGTAATCTAAGGAAGTTCAAGGTGTATGGAGGTCTTAGCGATGAGAACATGATTGAACTGTTAGAAAGGTAAGCTCCCTTTTTTGGGGGTCTTTTCCATTTGTTCATCACATGAAATATGCAATAATAAATTGACATAAAAATGAGAGTCATTCCATTTGTGTCATCATGTTTATAGTGATATTAGCAACTTGAAAGTCTAACAGATGTCCAAGGGATAAACCTTCAGTCTTCAGATAGTTATTTGGAAAAATATTGATGGTTGGAGTAAAACCCACATCTGTGACAATCTTTGCATTTTGTGCTTTGAGATTGTTGAAATTTCATTTTTGTAGAAGGCTGTGTGTGTGGTGCCTCTATTAGATACTGGGCTTTTATTGAAAGAAGTATACAGTACCATTAGTATACTTATATTATGAGGGTTTATTGTATATCTCAGATATGTAAATATGTATACTGTGTTGTGTGTGTGTAGATCTGCATTCATATCAACTTGTGCTGTTGTGGACATAAGGAGCACAGGCCAAAAATGTTATTCTTTGCCTATAATGTGTGTGTTCTTCCAGAAATATAACTCTAGGTCATCCAGCTTTTCTTGAGCTAAAATTTCTAGCAGCTGTCTTTGTCAGTTTTTCACTACTTACAGTTAAACACAGATATTAGATGAATTGTAAACTGAAACAAGTTGTCAATTTCACACTCACAGTAAATAGTGATATTAAACTCTGCATTCAACTTGATGCTGTATTGCTTATTATGATTGCAAGTTCTCTTAATTATATATCATTAAATCGCTGTGCAGTTTTGATATTTATTTATGCTAATTACTCACACATCCAGATTTATCTGTGGCAACCCATTTAGATGGTTCTCTGGGTAAAAATCTGCTTATATTGGTCATTCCACAGCTGAAGGCATTTACGAGTAAGTATTGTTTACGTTGTAGTCAAGATTGTTACATGGCGTTTGCTTTGTTTCAGTGGCTTGAAGAACGATCATGATCCAGAAACATTTTTCCTAAAACATGAGGTTGATGGAAACTTCTTCCCTTGTAGATATATTAAAATTGGTAAGTATAGCTCTCTCCATTTGACACATACACGAACACACTACTTATTTTCATTCTCAAAGAAAGCCAGGTGAATGATCCATCAATTTTTTTCATGTTACACTTACAGTTCCTATCCAGTCATGGGGTCATAGTTTTAACTTCAGCATTTGGTATGTGGAACTTCAGGGAATTGATGAACCTAGCATCGTAAAGCCTTGTATGAATTGGTACAATACAGTAAGTAGACTAATACGTGTAATCAGTTGATTTGGGTTGAGGATTATGGGTTCAATTCAGGTCTACAGTTGTGTTTGTGGGATGTTGCCCTTCCCAATGGGTGTGACTAATGCTGTGGCTAAACAAACGTGTCAATCAGTTAACTGACTTGTTTGATAAAATATTTGAATGAACTTCTAAAAGGATATGAAGCTTGATTAATTATGATCAAACTATATGAAATTATTTCATTACAGTAAAATTAATCTAAATAAAAAAATTACAAAATATGGGGCTTTCCAATCACACAGTGATTAGAGCACAGCACTGCAAACCCCCCAAGTTGTGGGTTCAAATCCAACTAATACGTGTGTTTAGGATTTGTTTACCTGTCTCTCTGCCATATATCCCAGATTTGACCAATGGGGCTAAACAACTCAATGTACACAAAATATTATTATTTATTTGGGATATAAGCAATGTACTGAGCTACTTTTAACACAAAAAGACCTTTTTGTGTTGTATTTGGTGAAAGATGATATCATTTATAGGGGAGCTCACTGATCATGTTTTTCTGTGTTTTACTTTCATTTCTTACATGCATATATTAGTCTCTTTCCAGTACACATACTCCTTTTTTACACTAATCATTGATATTTAAAGATGTTTCTGTAATAAATTGCTGTGCAATTTATGTATATAGTTTCTCTTATTGATTTCTGAAGTTGACATCACATGCAAGAAATTTCCGCTGTAATCCTAATTTACATGTGGACATAAATAAAACCCTTCAGACTTAAAGCAAGAGCTAGCCTTCCAGTGTAAGTTAACAATGATTAATAATCAGGAATTTTTTTTATTTTGCTTGTTTAGTGGCAATTCTAATACATGAAAACTTTGTTTCTTTGCAAGAGAGATCATATTAAGCCATTGTTTTTTGAATATTTGTTTTATAAACCCACCCGAATTTTGATATGACCACTTTCAGTCACTAATTGTTTTTGGTGGTGTATTGTTGCAAAATGCTTCAAAGTAAACACCAAATAGTTATTCAGAGATATATTATGTTCTAACTTAAAACGATGAGGTGTAATAAATAACGAATAGGTTTTTAATGTTGTGATTAATTCTCCCTGCATGGTGGAACCTCCCCAGTTCTCCTATATCTTTTTGAAACAACAACAATCAAAATACTATGAAATACTACCTATAACTTCATATTAGCAGAATAGTTTTGCTTGTGGCATACATACGAAAAAAGCTTTCTTTTTGCTTGGTGTAAGTTTGAAAAGTTGCCTGCAAATCAAGTTTAGTCATAATTTTGAGACTGTCAGGCATCACTCAACAAGTCGCCCATTTTGTCATCTTTTACCCAAAGCACTTTAATTGGCTTTGGACACCCCTCTCACCTTCTGAGATATTTTTCTTGGGAAAGCTTACCTGGATACTTGAATCGGACGGTTGAATCCAGAAGTTTATGACCTGGAGTCGTAAACTTCTGGATTCAACAGTCTGATTCACACCAATCGCTACATGGAACGATCGGTTTTGTCACATGTGGAATCACTATCTTATGTTTAAATGTGTTTCATTTTTTGTCGGATTCGCATAACTGATATATGGAATATTGGCTGTAAGCTTATTAAAATACACGGATCAATTTGCGACAGTGCTAGTGTCAACCAATCGATGACCACGTAAGAATCCATTGGAAAGATGGCAACTCATGATGGTGCTGACAGTGACATGTCTGTTGTTTACTTTTCACTGACGATTAACGACAAAAAGAAAATAAAAAAGGCAAAACTATTGGACAGATTGTCAAATCCCAACTAACAGAAGGATATGTTATACAAAAATTGTCGTGTTTTTTTCCCAACCAACCCTATGCTTTCATTGAATTGTTTATTGTCCCGACTGACCCTAATTTGTGGGAGGCTAATTTTCTGTAAAACAAGTATTGAAAACACAATGGCCTTAGTGAAAATAAACCTTGCTCAGCAGGGGGAAAAACAGTTATTTTGCTTGTTCTGGACTAAATTTGCAGATATGATATACATAATACTATCTACAGATATACCTGTTACATATTAAAATTTGTAATAGTTTCTGTATATATTTCTATAAACTGGACCCTAATTGCTAACTTCATCAGTTGGAGTTATGCTGTGTTTAAATTATTATAATACACAATCTATTTTTGTAACAAATCTGAATGTGCAACAAAAACAGCAATATAAACATAAGCTTGACTCAGGATAGTTTACTGTATACGAAGAGATATAAATTAAATGCAGTTATATGTTATACAAGTGAGAACATATAAACATGACACAATAGGCTAATAAATTAGTAGGTTAAGTACTAAAATGGTCTCTTTGATACATCTCATCCTATACACTCATCAATGACATATTTTTGTTATTGTTAAAAGTGATTAAATGACAACAGATATAAAATCTTTTATAATTATTCCAATCAGCCGTGTTTTGGAGAATGTTTTAAGTATTTCATGTATTGACTAATACTCGGTGGATAAGCTCCTCCCACAAGCACACACCACCTCATAATATGTCACTCGTAGGTAATACATTTGTTTTGTTATAGTATCATTTAAGAGCAGCCTAATTGTCAACTTATGAATTGGTGGACAATAAAGAAAACCTCAATGTGGATTGCACGTATCATAATTTATATGTGGTAAAAATATAGATATACATTTTGTGATATCTCATTTCTTTCAGTATCGTGAACGTGAAGCAATAAGATTGTGTCTGAAACACTTCAGACAACATCATTATGTTGAAGCTTATGATGCTCTCCAGAAGAAAACAAAAATAGCTTTAGAACATCCTGTACTCACTGAACTTCATCAGCGATTGGTAAATATCTACTAGTTATCAACATTGTGTTTACAATGTGATGAGGATAATCCTGTGTAAATTGTGCCACCCTGAGAATCTGTGTCATAAAATATCTTCATACGTAGCAGGAATTAAAGGCAATTTTAAGCTGAACATTATGTTATTGGAATGTTTGTTTTGATGTGTCGGGGTTACAATTTATAATTATCAAATTGCGTGTGGTTAATGTTTTTTCAGTAACAATAATTATTTCTTCCCAAATATTTATCCTACAGGCAACGATATTTCATTTTTAAATTTAGTAGTAAGTCAGTTTAGCTCATTACATTTCTTGAAACAGTACTCTAAAACTGAACAGCTCTTTGGGTTAATGAATAATATTTTGTGTGCGTGTGAGTACGCGTGCCTAAAAAAGAAACCTACTGTTAAATCCAGAGTGTCATTGTGATAGCAATAATAACTGTTTTATCAGGTTTCTGAGGGAAATTTTGAAGCTTGCGAGGAGTTGGTACAGAGAGCATGCGAAGGTAAGTAAAGCATTATTAATACTCTGCAAAAAAGGCTATATTTAATATGCATACATTCATCTCTAAATCAGATTACTAATTGGACAATATTATGAAGTTAATCTGGCATATGTATAATCCAGGCATATGTATAAGTAATTGAAATAATGATGAGGAATATTTTTGTATGAAAATAATTTCAGTTATGATTAGCAAACATCTTTTTTAATCCAGTTAATTAGAATTTTTATTGATTGAGGCTCGTTTGATGACCATGGATTAAAGTTATGTCTACTGTAGTCTATAATAAAATTAATTTCTTATAATAAAATGATCATATTCATATACAAAGCATATATATAATAAAGATATGAATGCACTTATTACTTTTAATATTTACGTCATCACTAAACATACCTTTTATGCCCAAATTATTTTTTCTTCAGAAGGTTGGTTTAACCATTACATTAGTCAGCAAGATTATCATCCAAAATGGACTGCCATAGATCCAGTAACAAAAGGTCAATATTTGTCTGTGGCTGATCTAAATATCATTTGGTTTACTTTTACTTTATAATGCACTCATGTGTTGCTCTGTGTGTGTGTGTGTGTGTGTGTGTGTTCAGTAGTAGCAGTAGTCATTCTTTTTCCTTAATAATATTTATGATAATACATAACAATGTAGCCATATTTGTTTGTTTTTATTGATTGAGCTAAATTATTAATCTCCCTTACAGATGGTCATAGAGACAACAGGCCAGGAATGAGGGGAGGCCACCAAATGTGTATAGATGTCACCACTGGTATTTGTTTTAATTAATATATTTATAAATTAATATAGAAGCATAAATAAGGTATTAAAGTGCATTTGGACACTAGATTAATCAGACATGGGGTCAAGTACCATGACTAGTTTTTTCAATATAAATACCTTTCATCTGGTCAAATACAATATATGATAACATCACATATCATCACACTTACCATGATCTAACATGATATACATCATCATATATCACACTAGGTTATAAATCATGTTCATTATGTCTAAGAAACAGAAGATTCTCAAGCGTCATCTGTCGGATGACATCTGTCCATGCTAAAAAATCTTCCCACTTAAGCTGAAAAGTCTCTCCATTGGAACAGATGTTGCTGATATTTATAAGCTGATATTATCGTAAATGACCTAACAGGCAGATAATATATTCCACTCCACAAAGCTAGATGTTCCATAATATCCAACTTTTGTCATCTGTCCAGTTCTCATTAACAATGTTAGAGACATTTCTTATGTTGAAGTTATTCTTTGGAAGAAAAAGTTAATTAAATAATTCATACTAGCACACACACACACTTCAGATATTAGTTTTCAGCTAATAACATCTTAAATGACTGACCATGTTAAATGATGCTCCCATCACAGTGACCTAAAATGAGTTTCAGGTGATCCTATGAGGATTTTGTCCCCATATATTTTTCCTTATCTGCTACAAATTATTTCTTTTATATTGATGTAAATATGGTAATTAGCATAAACCTCCAAACTGTGTTTCTGTTTGGTTGTTAGATATTCAATCAATCAGCCAGTCTTTGTATTTCAGACTGAAACTCCATAGGGGTCTATAAAACATTACTGGGGTTAACAAAAGTGTGGGGGGACATGAAAAAAGGGGTATATAACAATGAACTAAAACAAAACAGACACATAAATAGAATATGATTTTGTAGAATTTATAGTATGATTTAAAAATTCATATTTTTCAGTATAGATCATTGCACTCTCCTAGAATTCTTGAATAAGAAAGTTCCATATCTGAATATAATTATTATCGGAGAGGTGCTCTTCCGATGTTTGTCACAAAGAAACACTGATAGAGTATATCAATTGTTGACATTTAATCTGTTCTTGCTCTATACAGAGACATTATATTTATATGGAGGCTGGGATGGCAATGAAGACTTGGCAGATCTTTGGCAGTATCAGATCCCATCACAACAATGGACGTGTCTGTCAAAAAATACACAACAAGAGGTGGGTAACATTTGTGTCATACTCTGTTGGTGGGCACAGACTACAAACTCAGATTCGTATATGATTTTATTCTAATCCACATTGATTCATCAGTAAAACATATCATATGACAAGCAGTAAGCTAGATGCAGTTACTTGGTCATAAATTGTACTCACGAATACAGTCAGTTGTCAATTAATCGGATTTCGATGATTGATTACGAATCCAGATAATAAATTTGGTTATCCAGTTTAAAGGTGATAATTGGGAGACATTTTCTTGTAGTCCATTTAAATTATAATTCCGCTTAATAGAGTTGGATAGTTATGAGTTGATTTTAACTGAAATAGATGTTCAAATAATTTTCACATAACAACCATGATTATGTAAGTTGGTAAAGGTCATCCCTTCTACTTCCCCAAAAACTTTCTAATTTTAGCATCTTATGTGGCATTTGGTATAATTCTGAACTAGTATTTGTTTGTAGAATTGGTAACAAGATATTGAGTATATACTTGGTCTGCTGTAAGGCTCTCTGATTAAAAACATGTTCAGAATTGTATATTGTCTGGAAAACTACGCTGATTCTTGCTAAAGTGTGACAGTAAGCTGGTATTTTAGGATATTTATTTATTTGTTTGTTTGTCTTTAGGGTGGACCTTGTGCGAGGAGTTGTCACAAGATGTGTCTAGATCATGAACGGAAGCAGATTTTTACATTAGGACGATACCTGGATGGAGCAATTAGGACTCGTGAAAACATTAAGGTCTGCCTCACTATAACAACTATCAGTTTTGTTTATCTAAGTACTGTGTTATTTTTTATGGGTGTAAAATGTATAAGTAAGATTGCAAGATTTTGTGCGCATATTTATTAATTTTCAAAATGGGCTGAAGTTAATTAATAAATATTGATAGGTACAGCATTAAGACCCATTTGTCTACGTTTAATGTGTTTGGGGATTTATAACTAATGTTTAAACTAAGTACAGCAAAGTGCACTTGGTGACACACAAGAAAATATCATTGCTTGTCAGTTGTTTTTTATATAGACAGGTGTAAGTATTGTTGCAAATGTTATTGGACACATCATTGTGTGCTTTTAGTTTTAAGAAGGGACAATTCATACAAATACTGCACCTCTGTTGAAAAATGTGTCTTATAAGGAGTACTCATCACCTAACATGATATTATCTCTTGTTTGTTTCATCTAAAAATCGATGTCATTGTTATAGAGTGATTTCTGGGTATATGACATCATCAGGGCCTCTTGGACATTAATAACAGAGGACACTGGAGCCATGGGTGGTCCAGGACTGGTGTTTGACCACCAGATGGTGATGGATGTGGAAAAACAAAATATATATGTATTTGGTGGCCGAATACTAACATGGTATGTAGGACTTCTCATCTTTGTATCCTTAGTAGAAAGCTGACAGTCATTCAGTTTTTCTGTTATCATAACTGGTGTACATGTTTTGGCTACTGTAATTGTGCATTTACTTACATAATAGCCATATCAATTTTCCATAGATATTTTTAATACCTTTTTTATCATCAAGACCATTTCAGTGTATTTACTTTTTGTTTGATAAATAGCAACTGTGAAGAAATTAGTTTTTGTTATAATTCCATTTATAACAGAGATTCTTCTGTGTAGATACCCGCTATAGAATTAGAAAACTATTTTCCCAACATGCCTTTGTTGTCATTAATATTTTACTTGAAGTTATGATTGAACAAAAAGCTAAGAATATGAAACTTGTAATCTGTCAGTTATGGTAAGGTATTTTAAACACCACTTGTATGCTATTTTTAGTACAACAGAAGGTGAACGGGTAACTGAGTCATTGTTTAGTGGTCTCTATCATTTCCACGTGCCAACGAACACGTGGTGTAAATTAAGAGATGACTGTCCTGAACTGAAGTCCAGAATTGGACATTCCATGCTATTTCACTCAGTAAGTATACAGTAGATCAGCAGATTGTTTGATCCATCTCATTGCTTGTTAATTGACAGATAATTGTTTCGTGTAAATCATCATTTGGTCATCTTTACTTTGGTCATTTCAGAAACAAAGGTGCTTGTACATATTTGCTGGACAAAGATCTAAAGAGTATTTAAATGACTTTCTCATATTCCATGTCGATACAAACCAGATCGAAACTGTACTTGATGGCTCCAAAAAAGATGGTGCTCACGGTAGGTACTGATTAACTTTCTTATCTGACAACGACGTAGGAAATAATATTCTATAACTAGGATGGTTTTGTGTAATAAGGTATAATTTTAATGCCTGTAAATCATCTTCAATTTGATAAAGTTTGTTTGCTTTTGATCATGAAAGTATTTAACTATAATCTTGATTTTATATATTTGTTTAATATAAATAAAATATTCTGAAAACTGCTCTTTCAAGAATATTTTATTTATATTAAGTACACATATGAATACTTCATATTTTTATGACTAATATTGCAAATATAAATATATGAAATGGGTGAAGTATACATATGTATATATATATATATATATATATGTGTGTGTGTGTGTAGGCAAACACTCATGAATATTAATATCTATTCAAAATTAATAGCACATTTTAATAAAGATATTTATTCTGTTTCTAAGTACACTTCATTATATATTCATGCATGCCATGAACAAAGCTGTTTATTTCCTGATCCTTGAATAATCTGTTTTTGATTGACTCTGCTTTGAGAAAACTAAATAACAAAATTATATTATTTCAGTATAAATTTCTTCATATTATTCTGTCAGTTGAGAAACAGCAGTTAGCAAACACAAATACCATCTTCACGTATTGTATTCTTGAAGATATTCAGTGAATATGAATACTTTCCAAATGCATTAAAATACAAATATGAATAATCGAGTCATATTTTTTATTAGTTTAAATACTCTGAAGTTGTATTTGAATTTGAAGAAAGCTCAATATACAAATTATTCTTGGGGGCTTATGATCAGATATAACTTACCCCACTTATTGTTCATTTTTTTTGTGATTAAATTACTCTCTCACCAGAGTTGCCATCAATACCCAAATTCTTGTGGCTAAAAGTGACCTGGCTGTATTATTAAAAGCCAATAATGCTGTATATTTGTTCTAAATCTATACACCTTGATTTCACAAAATGTGTATTCTCCATTTCTCCTGAACATATTGATTCATACATAGCCCACTCTTTATTATAGATCCACCTGTTGTTTATGCATACGTTTTCTGTAATGTTTGTTTGTTTGTGATGTGATAATAATCTTACTTGATGTCACATGAAGATCATAATTATGGTGTCTGATGTTTGGTTTCAGTACCTGCAGCCGGTTTCACACAAAGAGCAACAATTGATCCAGACTTAAATGAAATACATGTGTTATCAGTAAGTTTAGCCTTTATGCATAACAAATCATTATTGACTCTCTCTCTGTGTGTGTGTGTACAGCCTTTTCAATGGCAGCCAACGTCCGATGCTATATGTTGTCTATTTTACAGACCCTTGTCGCCTATTTTTAGGCAGAAAATTGGTTGGCTACTTTGGTTTTGGCGAAAAGGTGGTCTAAAATGCACCAAATACTCCATGTTCCCAACTTCTTCAGTGGAAAGTCCCCCCCCCTTCCAATGGAGAAGGGCCACTACTGTTTTAGTGTGACTACCAATACCCCACAGCCAGCCCCAACACTACCCCCTCTCCCAGCATCTATACCTCCCCCCATCAAAGCCATGGCAATGGCGTCTCAGTGTTTTTACAGGCCACCATAGGTGAGCTACTGCCTATTTTTTGTAAGGGGCCGTCTACTCTATTCCCTACTGAATAGGCTGTATGTGTGTGTGTGTGTGTGTATGTTTATTCAGGAACATTAACAGTTGTTGTTTATTTCAGGGATTAAGTAAGGATAAAGACAAAAGGGACAATGTAAAAAATTCATTATGGATTTATGATATCAACAAGAATAAATGGTATGTATTATCATCTTCAGATATTGTTATCATGTTCATCATCACTACACTTCACATATTTCAGTATAAATTAACTATTGTATAAATATAATATTTTCTAACAACTACTGTGGAGTATCTTCCCGATCCCATTAATAGTCACGGCTTTAGTAGACTCAAGATAAATATGTTGTCATTCTTTCAACCAGGTCATGTATCTATAAGAATGAAAAGTCTGGCGAACATTACTGGAATAAAATGCAGCATGTTGAGCCTGTGCCAAGATTTGCTCATCAACTGGTCTATGATAATGTCCGAAAGGTAAATTACTGGTAATACAAGAAGTGTCTTTCACTTTACACTAAAGTACTTTGAACTGGCCTAACTCAGATTTGCATATAATTAGTCATATTCGGTGCACCTGCACAATTCAAATATGACTTAATTCAGAAACTAGACTTTAGTACATTTTACCTTATATTAGTGTGGTTTGTTTTTAGTGTGGTACACTCTTTATAATTATATACATGTCACGTTCTAGCTTTAGGCCTATAAACAAGCAGTATAATAGTTTGTTGTGTTTAATTTGGATGGCTGTATGATCCTTTCTAATGGTATACTCTGTTATATTGTTTTATCCGATGACGGGGTTTTGTTTTTGTTTCTCAGATTCATTATCTGTTTGGCGGAAATCCAGGAAAAGACAGTTTACCCAAAGTACGTCTTGATGATTTCTGGTCACTGAAGGTAAGTAACATTTGTTTTGGGAACAAAGACATTGTTTCTCTTCAACCTTCATTCTTATGCAGATTGTTCTCATTTGCCTTCAGTAGACCATTCCCTTGACTAGAGAAGGTTTTCAATCTGAGCCCAAGAAGATTACATTATTTTTTATGTGATATTTGTCCCTTGTTTAGGTATTAGGGTTTATAATTTAGGTAAACCATAGTAGTATATGTTGGTGAATTTTCTAAATATTCCAGTATATGTTTTTTCATTAATTTTGTTTTGTAAAATATGACTATCATAGTTGAAATACAAAGCCTTTATAAATTCTATTAATATAGGGATTTTAGCATCACCCATCCATAAATTGCTCATGAATGTGCCTTTTTTATGAAAAAATCGGCTTGGTCCTGATGTATTATAAATCTTGGGTTCTGTTGATTGGCTCTGACTGTACCTATCATTTAGTTAAGGACGTAATAATTATGGATGTAGTAGGCTGAATGAACCAATTGCAAAAGATAGTTTTCTGGAGATAAATATCTTCATTCCAGGTTAACTGTAAGCTGCTGGCATTACATATCCAGAACCTTTGGGTGGGGAAAGGTCTGATCTGTTTGACTTCACTACTGGACTAACCTTTTGTTTTCTTGTAGCTATGCAGACCATCACAGAACCATTTGTTGCGTCGCTGCTTGTATCTGATACGTCGTCACAGATTCCAGGAGATAGCACAGACTGACACGATAGCAGCTCTACGTTATCTCCAGTCTGATTTGGCAGCCATCGTTGATCACACCGATACAGAGGAAACAAGCGAGGTAATTAGATAATACTGTAACATATCCTAAAATGCTTCCCTTCATGGTTTGAAACACAGCAATTTGAACTCTGAAATACTGTAACCAGCACTCTAAAATGTTGTACGATGAACTCTGAAATAATAGCTCATGGTACTTTAAAATACTGCACTCCATTGTCTAAATACTGCATTCTTTAGTTTGTATAATACACTTTGTTTATCTTCTACTTTTATTCAAATGAGGATCCCATGTCAAATATTTATGGCTGAAAATGTAATGAAATAATTTAGCTATACAATCATACGCCCAATCATCATTTGTGTAGTTGACTATTTTAATTTATAAATAACTATATATAAGTCCATAAATTGGAAATTAATTGTCACTAGCATGTAAAATAATTGTAACTAAGTAAATTATTTATTGAGTCGTGTGTGTCGTTTCTATTTGTTTGGCCCAAAAGTCACATGACTTTTTAATTCCAGTAAATGAAAAGTACTTTAAGACCAGCCTAAAAGACTATTTATTTTCAACTTATGTCATTTTTGGTTATCTCACAGTTACTTTTCAATTTACAAGAACTTGTTGTTATGTATTAGTTTTATGTACATAACACAATACGATAAAGAACTCCAGGTTTGTGTACTTTGATGTATCACTAATTGCTCATCTATAAAGTTAACATTATTTAGTAATCCTAATCCTAACAGTTTCAGATGTTGGCTTCTACATTATTTCAAGACATTAATGAAGAGGACATGGGACAAGGTGAGATTCTAGCTGTTACTGTCTTATCAGTAATTAATATTATATATATATATATATATATATATATATATAAGGTTTTACATCAAGTGAAATATATTTCATATGCAATTTACTGCGAAATAAAAACTAACCTCCAAAAACTAGACATATCTGTACTAAAAATATTGTTTTAACAAAAATTAGTATTCAACTTTGATTTAGGGAAGTACGTTGGCTTCATACCATGAATAACTAGATATCAAGTACTACATAGATATTAATATATGTATGTTGTCAAGATAGTAGGATATTTATTTGTAAAACCAACCAGAGATGGCAATACTAATAATAATATGAGCTACCAGAATACTGTTATCTTGTCCAGCCAAACACTGATTATTTTCCTATCGTTGATATTTATACCAGATGAGGACCTCAGCGAGCATTTCACGTCACGTTCAGCATTGTTTGACACACTGGCCAGCTTCTTTCCAGAAGAGATGACGCAGCCAAGGGGCAACCTGATAGACTTGATAACAATTCAATGACACGAGCGACTAGCACATGATCAGTATTCTCATCGGCCAGCTGTTAATTGTGATATCGTGTTTTGTAAATTGTCAGTACCAGTGATAAAGCCTCATGTTATGCTTCCAGTCCTTGTTGATGTTCGGCTGCATAATGCAAGGGCATATTATCACAATTTCCTGAGTTGACAGTTTTACTTTTATTTCAAAGCTTGAGGTTGTTGACAGAATATTTTATTGTTGATGGTGGTAGTGCACATTGAGAATTAGATGCCATAGCTGTAGAGCAGAAGAGTATATTTAATAAATATTTATGCATATTAATGCTAATTGAGAAAAAAATCCACATGCCACTAAGCAGACATTAATGGAAATAGTTACTGTGATGTGATCAAACATATTTTTCACCATTACCACAAAATGATGGACAGTCTTAAAATCATCAAATGACCATTGTGAGAATGCTGATGTGAAGATATTAACCTGGATAGTATAAATCCTCGTTAATAATAAATCATTAAGTAGCTGTCTTTAGGAAATCCATTTTAGGATTGACTTAACAATCCTGTTTAAAGTGCTGAGCACATTCACTTGACCAATTGTCAGATACAATTCTTGTTGAGAGTTCCTTTAACTTCCTATTCTATTACTGTTGAAGGTGTATGTTTTTTATTTTGGCTTTTGAGACCCTTCCAAATCCAAGGCATTTCGGAGTTAGCAGGCATATAGATATGACGTCATCGGTGATTTCAGAAGACTTCAAAATACTATATTAGGTTTTTGTCATTTTTGTCTCCGCAATGAAGCTATCATAGGCGAATATAATTCTTTGTGATGGAACATCTACAGATTAGAACCAGTAAGTGTTCAACTTGGCATATGAGCTAAATGTGTTCATTGTTTGTAAACGTTGTGACAGTTATATCGAGATGTTTGTAATTGAGATCTACTATTATCATTAGATTGTGGGTACTCCTTTGATGCTTCTCCACATGTTGATTAATAATCTACAAATATTAGAGTACCATAACAATAGCTATATGTAGAATTGAGACCAAGATGGCATTGTGTGGAGGTTGTGCTTAGAAATATAACATTCTCGTGTTATAAGTAGACACTCTGGAGGAAGGATCTAAGTTGACTGTTTATTAAATTGCCAGGGTACAAAGTACTAAGTAGCAATAGCCATAGTATTTATTAAGCTAGTCATGTAATTGTGATTGCTAGAGAATTGGTTGAGTGACAGCATAGCATATAAATCATTAAGCATATTCATTGTGATTCAAGATGACGTGATGTCAACTTGCAGTACAAACAATGGACGATTTTTGCAGTGCACCCATATTGAGCAGCCTCACCCTGACATTGATCGATGTTGGTGCAAGGGTCTCTTCATCAGCATCCAATAACATTAACAAACTTGTTACCTTAGTTAGCTAAATATAATTTTATCACATTTTCCAATAGCTCCAGATATGGCAATATATTAATGATGGGTATTTATTAATGCAGGTTGTGTTTCTTTCTAAACTTTTACCGTTTTATCCCGTTTTTATCTCCGATGTAGGTGCATATTTGGTCAATATAAAGATGTTGATATTGAAGTAGGAGTAGCTAATATACAGCATGTTGTGTTTGCCAAAATGTTATGGATGTACTGATTTCATTAAAAAATGTATGCCAAATCTATGGAATCAGTGAGTGTGATTTATGTTTAGCCTCAATGCTGAGTTACATCAGGATGGGACTTACATTTGTGGCCCTAGTCATTCTAGAAATAAGATTAAATTTTAAAATAGTGACCGTAAACACTTTTTACATGAAGAACAGTTATACGAGTTATCTAGCATCATTCAGCAAAATGATTCACTGATTATCAACTCAAAACAGTGTTTTACACACACACACACACACACACTTATATTCTGGATGAACTTCTACCAATCCTCTTATTGCCAGCTACTTTGCACCAGTGAATAGAGTACATCAGCTGTGGCCTGGAAAAATAGTTCTCCCATCTGGTGCCAGCTGTGATTATCAACTGTTTAAACTGGTTATAGCGATCAGTTTTCATTAATTATATTACAGAGACACTCCATTACACAGTGATTAGCCCCAGCATAAAAATTGAAACGTTTTGAACCTTTATGATAATTTCCGGTAACTTTTATGTAAATATTGTTTCCTGAGGAGTAAGTCACCCTTCAGCAATAGGTCCCAGATGTGACCAGTACCGTGGCTAAATAACTCAACATTGATTATTACGCCGAGCAGCGGAGTGATTACAACAATGTCCTGTTTAGTCTCCCAACGCATAATAAATTGAAGACGTTTAAAAGTAGAACCTTTTTTATATTTAATTTTCTCGGTAATCTTTTATTTGTTAAAATAATTGGCCAGTGGGTGTCTGCTATAATGATTGTGAGAATGGATGATTATGTTGGTTGGGTTTGTCCAATAGCTAGTATATGTCTCTCTCTCTGTTTAATGTTTTCTTAAGACATTCAGCATTGTGTGGCCAGCAGTGAATTTCTCCAGCATAATAAAGACATGTTATTGTTTATTAGGCATCAGGGAAGTTATAAGTCATTTTGGAGGGAGGACTTTGGATCATGTTTTGTGAATGATAACTAACATAGTGAAAGCCAGTTTATAACACACACACACACACTATGACAATATTTTAGTAATGATTTATATAATCAATGAATCTTAGAAACAACACTTAGAAGATGACCAAGGAAATAAAGTACAGACTAAAATAGTAAATGTGTGGAATGATTAATAATAAACAAATTTGAATAAATATTCATTAAAACAATTAGTTTCAAACATGCTAACAACTACCAATACCTTATCCCTCTATACAAAAACATACTCTTTCAGTGTATGTTTATTGAAATACTCTTATTTTATTTTGTAATCTACAGATACAGACAGCAGTAATCATCTTTATGTGGTTCCAAATCAAAGAGTACTTTTAACATCTAAAATCAGCTACCAACTAAACTAATAACCCATTAAATATAACTCAACAATGTAAATGCTAACTGCCATAATATTTAAAGACATTTATTAAATGAATGATCATTCTGTATCACAGTCGACCTTTTTGATATTCCGAGGAACAAACCTTGTATCAGCTGTATATAATATTTAGTTGAACAAAGAGACAGTGAGAACAAAACTATAACATAAAACCTTGATTAAACTCTACCTGATATTAGAGTAATTTCCAAAATAATTTAGATAATGTACCGGTGATATTTCTGGCTGCTAATTTATTACTTATTTGATATATGACATCACAAGACATACTGTTTAAAATGTCACTAAATAATATAGACATTAAAGTCCACAATGATGCCAATATTCTCTACATTTCTGTCCTCTAATCACTATTGTTAAAAATCTATCTAATTATTGTATCTCTTATCCAACAGAACACTACTCATCTGCATCTACAGACTGCAATTTTTTTATTCACACACACACAAAGAAACCTGTCCAATGATAGCCTTATTTTAGTGGTTTGCCCTCCATTACATTACCCAAGTCTGTCAGACTCTCCTCAATACATTGCACAAACTGGCCAACCTTCCTATGCGGAGGATACGATGTTATGATAGAACCAAGATACGAATCATCTATACCGTAACCTGACAAAATGAAAGGAAACAAAACATCAACATAATATTAATCATCGATCAAGAACAAAATACAGTAGATCATACCTCATCTTTCTAAATGACAAAACTTGCTTCAACCAGAATGAGTCTTTATCCAAAAATAAAATTCTAGTCATCAAACTTCTATGGCACAAGATATCTGATTCTCCTCCAGAGAGATGAAGCTCTGGTGATTTTCCATCAGCAAAATGTATGAACACTGTCTTGTATAGCATTAAGCGGATGGCCATTTTAGTCAATATCTGTACAGTTGTACTGATGCCATAGCCCAGAAAATTATCCAGTACTTGAACTAAAACTTTCATCATCAAAACGTCATCCATCCGAATGCAACAAAAAATATAAATGTTAGTAATCAGTAAATTTTGTTCAAAAAGTTTGCGCTAGTCACGTTACTCACATGACTAAAACCTATCATAGATGAGTCTAAGATGACCATCTTCATTTATATAGTATGAGTGTCATTTGAAAGAAAAAACCCCTGAAAATCAGGAAAGGAAGTCACAAAGTGAATGAGCCACATCTGGCATTGTGGAGGCAAATTTGAGGTTTTGTGCATTTTTAGGACAATCTGAGCCTACTAAAGTGGGGATAAAACATGATTTTTGTAAGAGAATACTTTTATCAAACCACCATTTTCAGACCCATTTCTAAAAAATGCTATTTTTGGCTCTAGAAAAACCAGAAAACTCTCATCCTTGTTTATTGAACATCTGACTGAGTTATACAGAGAATAAAATTATCTCTTGAGAGAATATATATATATATATATATATATATATACAAACTTGTGTGTTTCCCATACATATTTTTCTCTTACTGCTATTAATTAATATATTCTCACCTATACCATAGCCATCTTGTACGACAGGAGCGAAGCCACCAAACATTACAGCTGAGCTGCTCAATGTGGATGTAGACAAGATGTTGTGGTTAATACTGGCATAAGCTGGATCACGAAATATCTCAGGTAGCTCACCACCCATCTTTGTTGACAAGGTTTTCAGACCAAACAAGTGACGATCAAAGCCCTGACCTAAAAAGAAAACACAAACAAAATGTAAGCAGAAAAAAGTCAAAAGGTGCAGGCGTAACAATTTAACATAAAAAAAATGACAGCGGAATTACTTTCACTCCAACATTGAAAGCTAGCCATTGGGCAACCAACATATATTTTGTACTGAAATTATGAAATTAAATAGTTAATATTTATTAATAATTAGATAACATTTAAAATAGGTACCAGCATAGTCTGTTTTCAATTTTTATAACTCCTTCATGTAAATGGAGACCAGATTCCTAATTATACATTATCCTTAGAACTATTTTCACATTACCGAACTGGCCATTGACAGTATCTTCACATTTACAATTCGTCTTTCTAAACAGTAACCAGCAACCTCTGAATCATTAAAAGGGAACTGCGATTATTCATAGTGCCCCGAGAATGGCAATATATTTCTAGCTTTCTAAGACTAGAGCCCTGGATCAATAAAGGAATAGATTAAAACACTGTGCTATCAAAACAGTGTCATCAATCATAATTAATTTTTTTCTACCATATACAAACCTGGACCATTGTGTATTAATCCAGATTCTGGTCTATATCTTTGTGGACTAAGTTAACATTATTAAGTAGACCATATTTAGGGTTTCATTGATGAGTGTCTTTGCTGGTAAAAGCACATTCTTTTATTAATATTATTATTATTGATGATGATTGGTGTTTCATGGCTATTATTATTATTATTATTATTATTGGGTACAACAGAGTGGACTAAACAAGGCTGTGATCTATGGCTGAGTGGACAATGTGGACTGAAAGTTTAAATCTCCTGATTAAGTGTGAACCAGCAAGTTACTGGCAGTGTAGCCAGTTTCGACATGTTGGTCTGATGTTAATATGTTAAATTACACGAGCTATCACATCATTCAACTGACATATTCATGTCAGTCTTCATGACAGTATTAATTATATCAATTAGAAGCTGTCCTCCCTTAGTTTTAATTAATTTTATTAATAAAAAAAGGTGAAAAATGAACAGACACAATGTTATGCTTGACATTTCATGGGCTTGTTAAAGTCATCATGTAAGTATATGAATGAATGTATATGTTTATCCTTACAAACAACTAACTTTGTACACTATAGGTCTTAAGTGAATGATAATTAAGCTTCACGGAGAACTAATCTTTTAGGGGTTTTGGTCAAATTAACATTGAGGATTCCTATACAGAAAGTATTAAATGTAACATATTCATGAATTGATTATACATCAAGATCAGAGGCCACGATGTTGGTCAATAGGATCTGTGCCTTATTAGCCAAACACATGTATCTATGCCTTTATGTGTGTAACACACACACACACACACACACACACACACACACACACACACACACACACACAGAACTTACCCATAGCAGCTTCTTTAGTGAGTTGGCTGTGTATTTTAGAGCACTCTCTGACACATTGCTGTAGTTCAGATACACTTGGCAGGACACCAGATGACTTGTCAAACATCTGACAAGCTTTTTGGGTCATTGTTGTTGCAGGACGAATCGTCTCTGTGCGGCCGTGTTTGAATGCAGCGGTAGAGCAAGACTCGTATGTTGCTACGGTTTTCTGGTATTGCCGATAGAATGCCATCTAACATAGTGAGACAAATCATCGGATATGTAAATAATTTATTCAGATTCAGTAATCACATAGGAAATTCCTCCACTACATCCAAGAAAATAGTTCTTCTAAAATAACTAATCCGGTCTTGAGCTTTCCATTTTATTTACTTAATTTACAATCACCACATACAGCCTTTTCAATAGCAGCCAACATCTGATGCTATACATCGTCTATTTTAAAATTGGTCGGCTACTTTGGTTGTGGCAAAAAAGTGGCTTAGAATGCACCAATGGAGAATGGCCACTACCATGTTAGTGTGACTACCACTACCCCATGGCCAGCCCTTCACCACCACCCCCCCCCCTCCCCTGCATCCATACCTCCCTTCACGTCAGTGTTTTTACATGCCACCACAGGTGAGCTGCTGCCTACTTTTGGTAAGGGGTCGTCTACTCTATTCCCTATTGAAAAGGCTGCACTTTATTGGCAAACTCCTCTTACTCTAAACAGTGTGGTACTGGATCAATATGACAAAATTGCCTATCTTTGGTGCAGTATTGTCTAATGATTTAAATGACCAGGCAAAATAATTAATCCAGGGATGTAGAAGGGCCTTTTATTCACTACAGGGGGCAGGTTTATATGTGGGGGATGCTGGCCCTGAGGTTATCTCACTAATATGGAAATGGTGCTACGACCAATACTAGTGTATGGTGTTCAGTGTTTTCATCTCAATAAATGCTCAGTTCAGGAACTTGAGAAAACCCAGTCAAAACTACTGAAAGCTGCCCAGGGACTAAAGTATTACTGCAGAAAAACCGAGTTGTTATGTTCCATTAAAATTCACAAATTCACTAGCATTGAGCTCTTACATATTGACATAATTAAAATGCGCATCAATAATAGTTCTGTATGCAATGGATTCTACTCGCAAATGGTTGGATAGATGCTTTATGGCTCAGACACCAACGACCAGTCTTGCTAACATATGCCATGATGCGTTTCAGTGAAAGGATATCTATATTCACCTACTTTTATGATGATACATATGCTAGAAAATGCAAACGGAACCTTTTAATAATTCCCACAAAGTGTGATTGTTGACATTATAACATTTTTCTTGTCTAGTCATTAACCTGACTATCGAGAAATAGTCAATTTGTTGCTCAAACCATTTTAATGTGTTATTTTAACCGTTTACATATTTATGCATTTCTACCTTTTATTCATATTGTCACATTGTTTTATAATGTCTCCTATTAGAGATAATAAATATCATCATCATCATATCCAAAACTGAGTACACAATGACCACAGGTAATTGTCACATTTTACTTTAGAACTTAAATATCTATAGGCTGATTTCAACTAACAGATGTCTGTTATTATTCACTGAGAGCTTTTTGAGCTTAAATTATTCAGGCATGCTTTTTTTATTCTTAAATGTCAATTCTGAAATTAACTCAGGCCATTACATTAACTTTTTGTGGCAATTGCCAGTCGGGCAAGTGGGCCCCAAAATCCACTTGCCCTGACCCAAAGTTCACATGCCCTGATTTTGTGCACGTTTTTTTGCAAATTGTTTTATAAATTAATAAGTATTTATACATGTATAGCACATTTATGTTTTATGAAGTTTTATCATATATTATGACATATGCAAACTGTACATAACATACCATTGTCTGTGTCTACTAGGCCCGGAAATTCTATTTGCCAAGATGGAATAAATGATAAAACTTTCATAATCTTTCTTATTTTGCTCTGTTTGTATGCATTCTCGCTTGATGGCAGTAGTTTGCACATTATTATTGGTCACTGGGCCACTACACGAAGTGAGTAGTTCGGTGGCACGTGGTACTTTTTTAAAGCATCAGCTCCAAGACAACAGTACCACAATGTTGCCTAATCTCGCTCCATAGTTGGCTGTTAAATATAACACTAGTATAGTAGTTAGGTAACAGTGCTCATGTTCCTAAATGTACTGATAGACCGGATTAACCAAGTCATGGGAGGGCCTACGGTGATGCAGAAGCTGACAGGCCGCCAAGTTGAAAAGTAAACAAACAAGTGCCTTTGATGCCTGGCGGTCCCCATGGGCTGTGGGATGAGTGTTAATTTTATTACTAAATGACAAGAAATCTGCCACTTGCCTGGCCGGCCAAGTGAAGAGTTATTTAGTACTGAATTTTGACTTGCCCCGGGCAAGCGGGCAACCATTAATGGGACTGTTGGGAAAACTTCAATCCAGCATCACTGATCTATTTCACATCAAAATCACAAACTTGTGCAAACTTTATTCAGGGTTCATACACATTTTGACATCTCAGTTTCCAGGACTTTCCAATGTCAAATTCCTGTACGCTTCTGATTAGAAATATAGATCTATATGTCCAAATTCCAACACTTTCAAGGACCTCTACAAACATTCCAGGACTTTCCAGGCCTGGAATCCAAATTTTCAAATTCCAGGACATTCCAGGTTTTCAAGAACCTGTGCGAACCCTGTTATTATACAACAGACATACACATGTGTGTGGCTTGAGCTACAGCACACACAGGAACTAATCACAGCCAAACAATACAGAACTACTGATGCTGAGAGACGCCATGATTTTTTTCACACCACTTAAGAACAGCTGTCATTACATTATCCTGATTGCCCACAATTCATTGATTAATTAGAAGATTAAAAAAGAAACTTTGTTTTTCTATATTTATGCTTATTATCATATACATTACATGATGTGCTAAATTAATGGAAGAACATCTAATGGTAATGAAATTAATGTGAAAGATGAAGCACACTTCAAACATGGCTAGACCCAGATTTGAACCGAAATACTACATATATGTGGCCAGTCACGCTAACACTGTGAAGCCACAACAAGAAATAACAATATTTAGTCACAATAGCTATAACCAAAACAGGTAGGAAGTAAAGTATTGTATAATACAGAGCAAGTGCTAACCTGAAAGCTTAGCTGCATGAACGAATCAGGACTGAGTTTGTACTTCTTGATGTCCTTTTTGGTACAAGCCTCGTACTTGATAAAATCCATATCCAGACTAGACGTTGTTTTGTTGAAGTCGATAAGTGAATCAAGGATTCCCTGTTTTGTCGTGTCTGATAACTGGAACTCTATAATAATGATAAGGTGAGAGATTGAACGAGCTGAATTACCAAAGTGATTAAATGTAAATTATCAGATATTCTGAATGCATTTGAAACCAGATCAGGTTAAACTGCAATAAAAAGTATAATAGTGTAAATTGAACAAAACAACATTCCTGGTGAGAGCCATTCAAAGATGCTGTACACCGAAACTCTAAATATGATGTATCTAAAATCCTCTTAGAAATGTTGAACAATTGTTATTATTTATTCAAATAAATAGCATTGAAAGATGATACGCTTCTAATCTCTTCGTTCATCATCCAAGACAGAAAATGGGTCTCATCAAGTAATTCCAGAAATGTAATAATGGGGACTGTTGTTAAGTTTGCTCTTTAATTATCAGATCATAAATAACATTCAATGATTGATTGCTTTAGAAACTGAATATACTGTTTGCATGTATCACTGTTTTTAACATGCAAAATTCTCTAGATTTCATGTTTATCTTAGTGTCTGGTTTTAAAGTAGTCTTTCAAGTGCCATGGTGTTGTTTAATTTCAGTTATCATCGGACTTAGATTTGATCATTAGAATTGCTAGTTCTGAAGTGGATTTGGTGCTTTAAGATTTATTTCAACCATAATTAGTACCGTGTAATTTATCTAAACTCTGACTGGTTTACAGAAAAGTTTAGCATATTGATGCATACTGATGTCATCTACAATGACTAAGAACACTATCTTGGACTCCTTAATGAAAAAAAAAGAGTTATTCTAATAATGACATTTTCCTAATTAGTAAAATGCTAATTTTTTTATTTGTTGATCTATAAAGTAATTGTTGCAAAAAAAACTTTCCCTAAAAGCAGACTAGTGTATGTGTGTTGCTATGTGACACAGACATATGGTATGTAGTTCAATAGAGAGCTGAAGTATAAACCAGTCAACACCAATACTAGAATAATTCACCTGGAATAGAGCAATATGGAGTGAGATAACAACAGCATACGCAGCATAAAGTGGTATAAGCATAATTCATCATATAAAAACAATATAGACCAAAATAAGACAAGCTCACCTAGTCTCTTTACTGCTGCCTTTGAATCGACTTTGGCTGGTTTGGTATCGGGATGGACATGAGCATTTTTGGTTGTGTCTTTAAATACGTCATTGAAGTACCTAAGAACAGCAACGCCATCACCCCAGGAATGTTCGAAGTTGACGGCTGCTTTACCATTGGCTGTCATCAGCAAGGAGAAACTCTTGTCAAACCATCTGCATCGAGTGAAGCAATCTATCATGTATCATACTAAATTATCTTAATATGACCTATCAAAAATAAATATTATGCATAGAATTGCAATTGGATGCAGAACAATTATAAATATTTGACATATAGGAGATGACCATCATTTCATGACAGAATGTTTACTGGACATGAAAACTAGAAAAGAGTATCTAGCAGACATACTGTCATAGATACATTGATTAATATGGTTGAAAAATTATCTAGTTTGGAGTACATGATGAGTATGAAATTTAATAGGTATTAAATATAATTATAATATTCAAATATAAAAACTAAAAGGTACACCCAAAATATTTAACTGCATGCAGCTTCAGGTTAATTCTTTATTATCTTCAGATAGAAGTGAACGTGTTATATATTGATCAATATTTATTTCTAATAACACTACAGACAATACCATAACTTTCAGTCTTTAAATAATGAAATTATTTAAAACTTGAATAACAAAAATATTTAGTACAACATAGAATTTAATTCTGGCCATTGTCAGATATTTCTTAGTAGTTAGATATTTATTCTTTGTATAAAATTTCATAAATACCCTAAATCATACTTACTATTTCAAAATGTTTGATTATTACTTAAATACATATATCTGGTATAATTTAAAATAAATTACTATGCTACAACGACCACTACTACTTCTTCTATCATGTAGTGACAGTAACAGAAGCCAAAGTAACAATTACTATTTTAGATCTGTCATATTAAACAAAGTTTTTAGAAAGTGGAACTCGTAGTCTGAAGTGACATCCATGGATATTTGGGGGAAAAAAGTAAAACACAAAGATATAATTTATAGATAGATCTGATTTATAGTCTAGAGAACGGAGTGGTTAGTTAAGAAATACACTCCCCAATCTTGACATCCACGTGTCATATGAATGGAATATCAACAAATTCTGCTAAAATTAAACAAATGATATATATCTGTGAGTGATTTATAAAGACAGCAAAGTTTGGCTCCAATTTTAACTTTTAGTATTGTTGATTCAGGTGAAGATCATAGATGTTCTAGTAAAATCACACCTTATTATTAACCCCTATTCTACCAGTCATCAGGTTTTTACCTGTTCATGCCATTTCCATGCAAGAAGCTCCTACACAAGCTACCTGAATCATTTAGTTCTTCATCATCTAGACACAACACAAACAGACCTGCATCCACTTTATTCAGAGTCTCAGCATTTCCTGTAAAATCACACCGCTATATCATAACAAAAACACCGTTGTTAGTTTAAAGAGGACTGTAATTATACAAACATCACGATTCTTTAACTTAAAAATCATGTTATTAAATACAGACAATGACGCCGAAAGAGGTCATAGTGAAAACAGTACTAAAAATAAATATGAATTACATGCCTGATCAATCCTACTTTCAGGGATGTTAAACAAAAACTAAAATATTCTGGATTATGAAAACTATTAAATTAGTGGTTGGTTGCAGAAATTGGAATGGTAAAACCTGTGAGTCCACAGAACACTGATCTGTTTATGGATCATTTTAAACAATAATTTAGTTCCACCCAATAAGAATAAATGGATGATCCATATGGTCAAATGATAAGATATGTTATTGACATTGATATTTAGTATAGATTTTATAGAAAGAAAACACTTTTCTGGAGTCAACACATATACCAGAGATACCCAAAACTAAAGGTTCTCATTGCTGGAGGTTTTACCACAACTGTATTGAAATTATCTTTCTTTCTCAATAACTATTGATGGTATTCCTGGTAGTTTTGATGAGGACGATTTACCCTCTTTTGTTGAAAAACAAAAAATGGCGAAGAATGATTGTTGGTGGTATTGTCTAATTTGGACACTGAACCAGGAGGAGATGTACATGAGTTTTGTACACACAGTGAACTGTGCTATACTTTAATTTGATATATCCCATACAAGACAAAAACAAAACAACTGTAGTGATTTCAATTGAAAAATAAAGTGCTTTCAGGGCATAAAATTTACCTAATGATAAAAAAAACATTCAGAAATCTAGTAATCCAAAGAATACCAAACATGCCTGGTTCTGTGAGGTCTGGAAGGAATATTGATCATCTATTGATTGGATACAAGAGTTTTCATACTCACATAAAAGTGACCATATTTTAATAAACATCATATTCACAAACATGTAAACCATAGGACAGATGTTTTTTAATGTTGAAAAAAGATGAGAAAACCAAACACTGCCAATTAATCAGTCAGTCACCCATCCTCACACTACTAAACATGTCAAGATCTCCAAAGTTACTACAAGCACCATATGCCCAATGTTATCAGTATTTGACACATGGCATCATTAGTTGTTTTATTAAAAAGCACATTGTCACCATTTAATTATAATTTTCAATATTTACATTTGTACACTTCCAAGTAGCAGGGGACAAAACACACTTCTTTTTCTACACTTTATAAAATTATGATAGTTATTTGGATTGCTCATAAATAGGTTCTGAAAAAAATATGAAACGAATGTCACAGAAAGTATAATAAAACAAAGCAAAGGGGATAAGACAACTATTATTGTATAATTAGCCATCATCTCTCTAGTCTGTTCAGAAT
This sequence comes from Paralvinella palmiformis, assembly GCA_025642065.1. NCBI lineage: Eukaryota > Metazoa > Annelida > Polychaeta > Terebellida > Alvinellidae > Paralvinella > Paralvinella palmiformis. The sequence continues at coordinate 39,725 of JAODUP010000371.1, forward strand.
TTCTAACATCATGAAGACTAAACTAGGTACACAGCCCTCTCCTCAATATAAACATGCTACCATTTGGCTGACAACAAACCTGATTCGACGATATCCTGTCTCAACTTTGTCCATGTATCTCTATCTTGTGATGTAAGCACAGCTAGTGGAAACTCTGGTGGCTTAACATTATCTGTCAAGATGTACTTCAGATGCGACATTATCTGCTCGACTGGCAGAATTTTACCTAAAATAATAACATACAAAAATCTGGTAGATTAGTTCTCGTCTTTTCAAACTATGAGTTGCCAAGATCCCTTAAAGCTGAGTACGATTCTAAATAGATATACACCTTCTAACAACAGTGACTATAAATCTGGCAAGAGAGAAGAACGAACTAAAATGTTGACAAGAAAGGTATCTAAAATGTTAACAAGAAAGGTATCTAAAATGTTAACAAGAAAGGTATCTAAAACGTTAACAAGAAAGGTATCTAAAATGTTGACAAGAAAGGTATCTAAAATGTTGACAAGAAAGGTATCTAAAACGTTGACAAGAAAGGTATCTAAAATGTTGACAAGAAAGGTATCTAAAATGTTGACAAGAAAGGTATCTAAAATGTTGACAAGAAAGGTATCTAAAATGTTGACAAGAAAGGTATCTAAAATGTTGACAAGAAAGGTATCTAAAATGTTGACAAGAAAGGTATCTAAAATGTTGACAAGAAAGGTATCTAAAATGTTGACAAGAAAGGTATCTAAAATGTTGACAAGAAAGGTATCTAAAATGTTGACAAGAAAGGTATCTAAAATGTTGACAAGAAAGGTATCTAAAATGTTGACAAGAAAGGTATCTAAAATGTTGACAAGAAAGGTATCTAAAATGTTGACAAGGTATCTAAAATGTTGACAAGAAAGGTATCTAAAATGTTGACAAGAAAGGTATCTAAAATGTTGACAAGAAAGGTATCTAAAATGTTGACAAGAAAGGTATCTAAAATGTTGACAAGAAAGGTATCTAAAATGTTGACAAGGTATCTAAAATGTTGACAAGAAAGATATCTAAAATGTTGACAAGGTATCTAAAATGTTAACAAGAAAGGTATCTAAAATGTTGACAAGAAAGGTATCTAAAATGTTGACAAGAAAGGTATCTAAAATGTTGACAAGAAAGGTGCATAGCTAGTTCTCCGATACAATTTGTGGCTGAACAACAGAAATCCATCAGGTTTCACAAACCTAATTTTTGCAAACATTGTCTTCGTTTATTACAGCTCTACACGATGGAAAAATTAGGAAGAGAACAAGAACAAACTAAGATACAAAAAGACCAAATATCAACATCTTACCATTAACATCCAAGACATCAAACACATAGAAGTGCCCTTTTCTCAGCACTACAATATGTCTGGAGTTTGGAGAACTCAGCAACTCATCCTTATCGGGCCTAAAACAAATTATAATCCACAGAGATCAGTTCAGCTCGGCTATCGGGGTCAAACTGATAATTACAAGAATTCCAAATTAAGCAAATTCAATTCTATATAGAATTAATCAAAATTAACCTAAATCCAAATCTAAAACTTACTCGCCGATTGAGTAGATATCGGAACAAGATATTAAAGGTGACAAATCTGAGTTGAACTAATACAACAATGATGATGTTTTTTGTTGTTTTATGGCCATTTGTGTGCATATCACAGAATAAGAGCAGCAGATACTCTCCTAAGGTAATGATTGGTTTAGTCTCAGTACAGGTCATACATGAGATGTATGACCAAGAGGTAATGTCAAGGAAATCATCCCACACACACAATAAATAGCTGTTATCTGGAGTTTTGTAGCAGAGTAATCTAGCCAATATGTAATCAGATGATTGATGATTTACTGCCACTTTAGGGCACATGCTAGGCTAAACGAGCTGAGCAACCTCCAAAGGGAATGAAGCAAAGTCAAAGATGAAACACCAGTCAGATATGCCCACACAGAGATTCAAACTCAGGTGGTAGTGATCCATGGTCCAACGCGTTACCAATTAGATCACAGAGGTGCCCCACTGTGTAATCAAAGTGCCATCTCTATTACAATGAGGTAAAGATAGTTTTTGACAAATACACGATGAAACGAAAATTCAAGTCAGGAAATGTTTATATCTGATCAACTCAAGATGTTTCAGCCCTAACTGAACATTTTGGAATCCATCACCAGAATGCAACAGATCCATTAATAAGAACATTAGAAGATGGGTACCTGTAAGTTGATATTAAAACACTACTACCATTAATATGTAGTAATGATAGACAGTTACCTTGGTATTCTTGTGGAAGCAAACAATCTGTGATACTGGCTCATGTCTAAAGGATAGGCTTTATAAAGTAATGCAGCACCATAAAATGCCAAAGGTTTGGGAATTAATCTATAAAAGATATAAATTGTATATAAACAATATAAACATATATACATGTATGTGTGTGTGTTTTAATTCTCAATCACTAAAATTGACAGAATCAAGTACAAAGAAAAAATTCAATTTTCAGTTTAACACTTCTCTATTTGAACTGAGTTGTACATCGAAGCCAACCAGAGCCGAGTAAAGAAGTCAGTATGACAAACCTGACCACTCTACGGAATGTATTATTATCAGACTTGGCTGGATTTAGATGAAAAACCTCCGGATCAAGAACATTAGCTTGCAAAGTCTTCATAAAACGTAGTGACGACACCAAGAAATTGGTCGATCTAATCAGCTGAAAAGGATGGAAAATAAATGACTTCATCTGTGTATCAGTAACCTTCATCAAGTTACATACAAGCTAAAACATATTTTCCAAACACTTCAGGATAAGATTGGACAGTGTCAATAAAAAAAAATGCCACACCACTACACCAATAACTTAGGCCAATTAGATTTTGAGAATCCTTAATACAAGTTAACAGATATCATATCTGTTCCATTACTTCATTGAATATCAATATTATATGGTCAAAACATCTAAACCTACAAAATATGCAATGTATCAGCAAAATAACAATCCAGATGAGTATCAAGCAGCATTTAAACCACAACATTCTGCCACTGTCTAACCAGTTATGAACCTATGAGTAAATTAACTAATGAGCAAATGAAATATCAGTAACTCATTGGTTAGTGGATCTGGACCTAGAAGCTCACAGTTTGTGGTCAAACACCTTAGCACTGAGCTGATACTACATGTTGAAGTACACTTACCTGATCATTATACTCCGATCTCGGATCATCATTAAAGGCCATAAATGGGTTTTGATTGAGGCATATTGCACGTCTATCTTTTAGATACATATCAAACCAGGCCTCTGTAGGAAAAGATGTTACGTTTAAGAATTACAGCAAAATACAAGCTGAGAATCATACTTATGTACAGTTATGACTGATTAATCTGATGTATCAACTTGAAATAATCAGAGTAAGTGTTGAAACCATACAGTTTGTTGAACCACGTCCATCTACACTTACCAGAAACATAATTAGTGTGTTTGTTTTTCTTATCAGTTGCTACAAGTTCTTCATTGAGTGCTGGAAAGAAACCAATATTAGTGCCAGGATACGTAATGTTAGTTTATTTTTTTTAAATCCATTAAAAAAAATTCATATTGAAAAGTGCAAAACCTCTCCTACAAAACCAACCTGACCTATTAACCCATTTTCCCTTGTGTTATAACTTATTCACAATTTTAAAGATTAATTATGAAATGATATTTGTACATATTGAGCATTGTACAAACACATTTTGGTGGCTTTTCTTTTCTGTACTAATAAATAAATAATATCTGGAATACAGAACATTGATTAAAGATATAATTAATGATAAGGACATACTTCTCCCTTCATTATTTTTAAACTGATCAACAATCTTCTCTGTCTTGGAATATTCCTCATCAGTGAGTAAAGGTCGCTGAGCTTTTAAGTATCTGGTACATGTTTCCTCCAGTTTGGGTATCGGTAAGTGAGGCAGACTGGCCTGGAAATGGTCAGTAGGTAGGATACTCTTGTGAAGAAAATCTGGATCTGATGTGGGAGCAGAGCTGGAAAACATCATGATTAATGCTGCAAATGAAATACCAGATCGTCCACGAACACGAGTACATTCACAGATAGTTTGAATAAAATGTGGCTGAGAGGTGAACCATAACAGTGACAACAGTTTATTAATATTATTATAAGAATTTTGAGATAATCACTGATGAAATAGAGATTATCACAGTTATTATACCATAATAAAAGGGATGATAAAGCTACTCACCTATAGTACTTTCCATGGTTAGGTACTACATTGCCCTAGACAGGAAAGAATATTCAAACTAACAATTAAAGCATCATAAGTTATACTGTCATGTTATTGATGGGTTTCAGAGATTTAGCAACAAGAATAAAATGTCTACTAACTATTTTTAATTGTAATGAAATAGTTAAATCCAAGGTAAGCATTTTTAGTTTTCTCTGCCCTTATGTCAATCTATTTACTGAACAACAGTGCACTGATGAAAGTTCTTTGGATTATCCTCTTGTATGATAATAAATCAGGTTGTTCTTACTTCAGTTAAGGTTAGAAGGTGCCTTTACTTAAAGATTTCTTTGCAAGACACTTTTACTAGCAGTTTTCAAAAGTTCCTTTCCTTCCACTAAGATATAAAATAAAGCAATTTCTGGTTTATATATAACAATATATATCTCTGAACATAATATTCAAGTAAATAAAAATGGTTCTCAGTATCTTTAATAGAACAGTTTTAGTTTTTATTAGAAAAGATGTATTGTGTCAAAATAAAGACATTCCAGTAGTTATCTAAAAGTGTAAACATTTGTAATAAATTGCCAAAAATACTTCAATCAGAATCTATTAAACAATTAAACCTCACACAAATACTATCAAGCTTAATTTGTGTTAATGATAATTTTAAACGTTGCTTAAAATTCACTTATAAAATAATGCTCAGGATTACATCATTATAAGTAATTTATTCTATTTATTTTACTATTTAGTCTTAAAAGTTGAACAAAAATCAATGATGTCTGTCTGTCCAAAGAGATGTTGGTGAAGTGACTTGATGTACTCTCATGGTTTGCATACAGCAAGCACAAGAGTGGGTAAACTTCTGCACAGAAGAAATTATTATACCATAAATATCAATCCACAGCAGTAATATCAGGACTGGTACCCATTGTGGGATATGTCTGAAAAATGACACTGAAAGGTTTTAGCCCCAAAGTCTACAATAATATATCAACAACCAGTCACATATAAGATGGTTTACATACTCAGTTTGATAACCAGATATTAACATGTATTCTCCACACCTAAAAAAAGGGTATACTCTCCATGGCTAGTCTTACTAGAAAATATTTATTTAATTTTATACTAATCTAAGGCGAATAGTCATCAGAGGTACAACTTTATTTTACATCTAGACCAAAAATGCCATAACCTAAGGGATAGCAAAAACAGACAAAATTTACAAAAGGAAAGGATAATTCAATTAAATGAGCTAGATGAATTCACTAAAATTGTGGACAGGTTGAATATACAAGTTACCAGTGAATTATCCCAGCATGTTTCAATATGCAAGCATTAAGAAACAATACAGGGTATATACAGAATGATTTATTGAGTACAATGTCCAGTTAACTGGGAGTGATTTAATTGTAAAGACAATGATATGTAATGATATAGATATTCACCAATAAAGTTGCAGAATTGTTGTGCGTCAATGTCACAAACATTGATATGACTGTGATTGAAACCCTAACCTGCATGATTGTGGCCAGTGCTCTAACTAAGCACTGCAGTGTCAAAATGCCCAAATATTCATATAGGGGTGGACATGGTTGACAAGTTTACGACACAATGTTAAAAACAATGGATTAATCCAGCATTTATGACATCATGTCAGCAAAAACATATAATTTTCATAAATATTGACATAACCAAAAAACATGCAAGACTTATCCCAGATATACATGAAAATTAGTTTTTAGAATGGCTTGAATCATAAATATGTCATTAATATAATAGTATAATAATAAAAAACAATTGATCTGATTGATCTGCTAATTTCTTTATAGAGTTTAGGGGGTGGTATTGATTCAATAGATCTACTGGTAATCATTAATTGGATGACAATCAAGACACTGCTTTTTTAGCCTGGTGCTGGTGTACCTCTCTGACTGGCCATACACACTGTGACAATGGCTTCACTTATGTGGCAGAAGCTCAAGAAATCTGCTTTTATAAATCTATCTTATGGCTTTCACATAAAATTATAGTTAAACCTGGTTAGCTTCAATAAAGCCAAATAGGGTATAATGATGACGATGATTGATGTTTTATAGCCACTTTTGTGCACAAGGTAGGCTAAATAGGTCAAGTGACTTCCAAAGGTAATGAAGTGAAGTCAAAGATGAAACAACCTTCAGATATGCCCATGCTGAGATTGGAACTCAGGTGGTAGTGATCTGTGGTCTAACACGCTACCGCTAGATCACAAAGGCGCCCGTCAAAGGGGGGTTTAAAATGCGAAAAAAAGATACCCTGAATCAAAATGTAATACATTCTAAAATCAGTCACATACTGTCGGAAGCATATATATTATATTTACCATATATACTCGTGTATAGGCAGCGCTTTTGATACCACAAAGATGTAATCATCACTAAAATGGATATTTTCGCAGACCCAGTGAGTAGCGTGGTGTTGGCCTGTTGTCAAGTAATAATTTATGGATAATATAGTCAGAGTCAGACTGTCACTTGTACTAAGGCCGCCTAGGAATGGCAATTTATTATCTAGAGGTCAAAATTAATCTGTTTGATGCACAGGAATTCAGAAAAGTATGACAGCCTGATCCTACAAAAGGTATAGGTCCAAATCAGCTGTGATATGAAAATACGTCCGCTTCCATAAACTATTACGCTTTTACAGGCAGATGTTATTTTTGGTCTATAAGACATGTCATTACTATCAAAATGTGTGAGCGTGTGTAATTGAATGGAAAATGAGGCCATGCAAAGAATGACCATAGAAGCCACATCAAAGGAAAACGATTACAGCAAACAATGTGTTAATTACTTCCAAAGCTGACACATGGGAACTACTAAAAAACTACTTCAAACAGCATTACAGAAACAACCTGAAGCAGCCATTGTTACCTATCGTCACGCAGTGGGTGAAAACGGTCTGGGATTAAATCAACTCCGGTATTATTACCAAATCATTCAAGAAGTGCTCTTTTGGGGTTTTGAATCAATTTGCACATTTTAGTGCATCTTATACACAGGTTCGACTCTAGGGGGATCTATTGGTCGTCCTAAAACCCGGTTCATCATATACATGAGTGCAGCCTATACACAATATTTTAAATATTGGCATAGTACAACTTGAAATTGATACTGATACAATTATACATATATTACTGGTGATAGACATAAGAAATGGACTGATAGACCTATACATATATGAAGGTTGTGTGAGTTGGTTATGGCTACTGAATAAAAGTCTCTAAATTATTTATCTTATTACTGAATTAGAATAAATAAATAAGCTCAACAAACAATATTATTTTATGTATCCTGCCAGACGCTCTGAAATTTGATAAGTATCAATAAATAATGAAAAAGTACCAACTGTAAATTACACAATACTTTAGTCTCAAAAATTGCAGCATCAGGTTTTATTTCTGGTGTGTATTCAATGGGATTAGTGAATCTATGTGAATGCTCACCTTATATACCCATTCTGGCAAAACATCAAGTGATTAACAGTAACTCAATGATCACCATAATGCATAAATTTGGGAGAAGTGTCACTGATTAGTGTGACTTATTAGATTATATGGTGTTGAAATCTAACTGCAATTGAATTATAAATATATGTAAAAATAAATACCTAGCATAGGTAACAACTAATAGAAAAAAAGAATATTTCATGTTTTGTATTGCAAGTTAATTGATTACAAAATAATCAATAAAAATAAGTGCAGTAATCTTAAAAACCAAATTAGTCAAAAAGTCATTAAAGAAAGAAAAATGTATGATTTATTTGCAGTAATTTAAATGAGTTTTAACAGAGTTTTATTTACTCTGGATCAAGTTTGTAAGCTTAATTTTTTTTACAAAATATAGTGAATATATAATGATGGCTTCTGGCATCATAACAGTATTTACAACGAAGGTTGAATTAAAATTGTGTTGCCTTCACTATACAATAAACAGATTTTTCACCATTTAGCTTTTACATCTGGATCACAACCTATGCCACATTCCAAATACTAATCAATTTTTTCTGTTCTTTAAGATTTAACAACTATATAATTACAATACATTATCATAACATGGAATAAAACACCCAGTTAATGCACTGTTTTGTTACATAGCACCCAGTTTGCTTGTTATGCCATGCAGTCATTTTATCATCTCCAGTTCACAAAAACTAACAGAATTTTGAAAAATTACATGGATTTGTACCACATATAAATGATCCTGCAGTCTACATCTTTTCTATAACATTTCTTAAACTCTTTTATTGGTTTTACTGAGTGGCAGAAATATGCATGACATTTGTTTTAATCAAAACTTTAAACTGGTCACTTGCACAAAATGATGTGTTGCCACAATGAAATGTATCCAATTAATTATGTCTTTGTAGTCCTTTTATTTTGTGTATGTAAGATTTTTGTGATCAATTTGAAAATAGTATTAAATTTGAAAAATAAACCAATCATTACTAAATCATCTGTTTAAAATCTTATATATATATCTCTGCTAGACTAACATTGTTAGTCTGGCAGAAATATATATATAAGATTAACATTGTTAGTAACAACCTGTTTGGATTACTGTTACTAGTGTTAATACAATCCATGAAACCTGAATCTAGTACATTATGAATATTGTCTTTTTGTATTGGAGTTGTTTAGCCTCAGTACTGATCACATTTGGGACATATGCCTGAGTGGTGACTGTCAAGGCACATATGTCTGATTGGTGACTGTCAAGGGACATATGTCTGATCGGTGACTGCCAAGGGAAACAAATCTGGCAAACACAGACATGAACAGGATTTGAACCCATAACCTGGAGGTTTGGAGCACAATGCCCTAAACACCATGCCATTGGAACACACCTGTATCGGTGACAGATAAATTAACTCTTGGTGAGTTTACCTAGTCATCATTGAATTTGTTTGTGTATTTAAGTGAATTGGGTCACCTAAGTCAGGGGTTAAGAGTTATAGACAATAATTTAAGGGCTAGAGAGCTTACCAACTAAATTTCTTTACCATTCATAACCAAAATAGTCCACCTCCATAGATAGTGTTTTACATACAAATAACATCACACGCACATATATTATATAATATATAAATATAGAGTTAGACTATTACAGTATGAGCAGATTAACCAGTATTAAAGTTACCATAAACTTAATAATAAACTTTAGCCAAACTAGACAAGTACAGGCTCTACCTTAGCCAGGCTTAGCTTTATCAAGTTTATGATGAAGGAATAGATCTAGTTGTAGGGAAGGAAGAAAATTAATACCAAAAATTACAAATCGGCACAAAATCTACAACATAATTACCAATAACGGAATTACTCTTGTTCTACATCTTTCCAGTAAGCCTGGATAAGCCACAAATCTTAACATTCTGCGAAAGAAACGTCGAACGTCGCAAAAATACTGGCCTCGGTAAAAGTCTTCTGCTAGAGAGGTCTAGGTTACGAGGATATACGGTACAAAGATTACTCGTACCTATAATCACTCGTATATAGAAAATGTCGTACCAAATATAACTCGTAAAATGGAGAATCCGTACTCGGGATTACGTTGACGAACGCAACAATAATGGCCGATATAACAGTTATTCAAACGAGGGAGACTTTACTTTTAATGCTTCAATAAGTTAATTACATTAAATATAAGGTCTGACATAACTATTCAAATTCAAATATTTTATTTGGCAACAAATACATATTAGAAGTCTATAGGATAACCATAAATTTCATTTTATAAAAGTACATTATGACATTATGTATAGACCCTACTATATGTTCCCTGGTGTTGTTTGTCCTCTGTTCTTTATAAACACTAAACTCCAGGAAATATTAATTTTGGAGCAGAGAATTTTCACCGTTAATTGGTAATTGGTTTGGAAATCAGGTCACATTGATTTAGTTAATCATGTCTATCAATATCTATCTCAACAGTACTATCTCTCTTAGGGACGTGATATTGACTAGCTTCATGCAATTTCTGCGGCTTTATTTAACACGAGCCAATGGATTTTGTATAATTATTTATAGAATATAATTTCGGAATATTACATTTTAAGGGACACAACTCCATAAAAAGTATTTAATGTTATTATCAGGTATTGCTATATTCATGTATTTTTAAAATTGGCATACACTGGCTTATTTAATTTCTTTTGCATTAAATACATGACTGCTATTAATTAAAACATTTCTATTCTGTCCTTATGTTCTATTTGTATAAAATTTTATATAATCAATGGCAAGACACACAGTTACTATTATTCTGGCCTAATAGTTGTGTGCACCAGTCCAGATTAATTGTACAGCTAGTTGAAGGTGTACAAACATTCAACCAACTTGGAAATATTCCTTTTTCTTGTGCTTTTGTTTACGTTGAGCTCATCCAAGCACTATTATAAACAGCAAGTAACGGCATGTGGTATTGTATTATATGGTATTGTATTGAATTTATTTGGTTAATTTTTGTTTCGATTCCCTTTATGTTCTTGACAGATGTAAACACGAACAAAGTACCTATCAGTGAGGGCATGTACTTGGTGAACATGACATGCACAGAATGGTTATGCAGAAATTATAATGACTAGTCAATTTGAAATAAATGAAATATTGAAAAACACCAGCCTGGATCTGAAAAATATTATACATGATAACATCTATCCTTCTGATGATGATACTTTTCATGCAGATGATTAAATAATCTGTTCAAGGATGGACTCAAACTATTATGAACTTTATTTTCTTACAAGAGTCGCATTCATTGCATAATAAATATAGTGCTATATATATGAATATTCGGAGCCTGCTTGACAAATTTATTAAACTTAAACTTTTTCTTGCAAGGTTACAGGAAAGCAAAAGTTTTGGGACACCAACTTTTCATAATTTACACAAATGACTTGCCACTTTCTCTTACATATACTAAAGCCATATTGTTTGCTGATGACACCACACTTTATGCTTCTTCAAAACAACTTGACGAACTTTATCACAAAATTTATAATTATTTGGATTGCCTATGTGGACTGGTTCAAGGCTAATAAATTGTCACTTAATATTGCCAAAACCAATTACATGTTTTTCCCCCGTATGGGAATGATCATGCTAACAATGGCTTCACTGTTTGTATTGGTACTGATAAGATTCAACGGAAAATGTTGTGAAGTTTTTGGGAATTCATATTGATAACAAACTAATATGGAAGGAGCACATTAAACCTGTCAATTTAAAAATATCTAGGGCACTTTATATCATATGCACTGTAAAACAAATTATATCTTGCCACCATTTGAAGATATTGTACAGTACTTTAGTTCAACCTCATATACAATACGGTATCACTTTATGGGGATCTACATATAAATCACATTTAAAGAAAACTATATAGTACTTCAAAAAAAGGCTGTACGGCTTATAAACAAAAGTGAGTACAATTAATGATCATACAGCCTAACGTTTCAAGACGTAACATGTTGACGTTAAAGTCAATGTACGAATTAGAAACAGACAAATTCATGTTTGACTGTATACACAAATCGATCATTAAAACCTTTAATGGAGCATTTCACGTTAAAATACTTCATATCACGATCACAATACACGACCAAGTCACGCACCTCATGTAAAAAAGCACCGCACTTGTCTTGCTTCTAATTCAATATTACACCAAGGCCCGCAATATGGGGAAATTTACACCCTAAAGTAAAATATATAACCACCATAAAAATCTTATTTGTTCGTAGTTTGAAAAATGTGTAGATTGATAGTCTGTAACTTTTCCATAATGTGTGCCTTATATTGATAGATTATTTGGCTCGCTAATAGGTCTTCGCGTCTATAATACTGTCATATATGTGCATGTCTTGCACTTTTTTAAATAAAATTTTAATTTTAATAATAATACTTAATTTGTTTCTCACACCTCTTTTAGGTAACACCTAACCCAATATCAGTGTATATCTCGTCTTCAATGTCAAATAATGCATATTATTGCCATGGGTTGTCAACCTATAAGGTTATTGGTGTTACCTTTCTGTATATTGTATCGTGAAAAAATGATGTAATATATATGTCAATTATGTACCGCATATGGAGGAATAAAAACACCCACTAATAATATTTCAGGATATTACTGGAATAATAATAATAATAATAATAATAATAATAATTGGTTGATATATTTAGTTTCGTGATCTATGAAAGTTAAGAGCTATAATACCGGAGTTTAATAAATTAAAAAATAATATAAATTTAACAAATAATAATAATAATAATAATAATAATAATACTAATTATAACAATAATATTAGTTATACACTTCTATAGCGACAATTTTAATATCCTAGAAAAGAAACTTAATTAGTAGGTCTACGGGGTTTGGCAATGTCATAGAAAAAGTACGATTCAAAATTCATCAACAAATGATCTGATTTAGTGGACGTTTAGGAAACTGAGAAGGGATAAGTAAGTCTGAAAAGGTGAACTTTTAAATGATGATGGAAAGAAACTACGCTATCTCATGATTTAACATATGCAGGAAGTGAATTCCAAAGAGTAGGGAGAGCAACTGAAAAGGTCCCAGCATGGGTTTGAAACCTAGGAACAGACAACAAGCTAAAAGCAGATGAACGGAGCTCTCTGGGCTTGGGTGCTAGAGAAAGCGTGGACAATAGATATGAAGATTCTCCAGAAGAAAGAGATTGATAGGCAGTGGTACAGAGTTTGAAAATGATACGAGATTGAACGGGGAACCAATGAAGAGATATTAAGAGTGGCATAGCATGAGAAAACCGAGGAGACCCTGTGACGACCCTTTTGCTAAGCAGTTCTGAACACAGTGAAGTTTTTGAATATCCCGAGATGCGATGTTATAAAGAAGAGAGTTGCAGTAATCAAGTCTACTAGTAATGAGTGTTGTAGCAATGGTTTTGGCACTCTTATGAGAGAAATATAGCGACGAATACGGCGAAGGTCACGAATAAGGTAGAAGCAGTAGCGACAGGTCAGAGGAACATGTTTTCTGAAATTAAAATCGCTACCAAATATAACACCAATATTACGTACAGTGTCTGACGGTGTGATGATATGATTAAGGATGGGCGTAGAGAAGAAACGAGTAAGTTTGCTTCCTTTGTCTGGATGTACCTATAATAATGGAATCTGTTTTGTTCGCATTGAGCCTAAGTCTATTGTTTGTCTTCCAGCCAGAGATATCATTGAGACAGTCACCTAGCTGTGTAAGAGAAAGATGTGTGTCTGCTGTAAATACATATATGAATAATTTGGTGCCATCTGAATATAAATGATGGTCTAATTTGTGGCTGTGAATAAGAGAACTAAGTGGTGTGTTATACAAAGTAAACAGTAGTGGTCCAAGAACAGAGCCTCGGGGAACACCGCAAAATAATGGCACTGCCTTTGAAAAATAGTTTCTAGTTTTTATTGATTGAAACCTATTTATTAAGAATGAGGGGATCCAAATAGGTATTGTGCCAGATATGCCATGCCAATCAGAGAGGCGATCTAGGAGAACAGAATAATCAATGGTGTCAAAAGCTTCAGATAAATATAAAAGTGTTAGTGCTGTGACATTTCCTGTGTCAATGTTTAGTGCTTATGTCGTTATGAACTTTTAGTAGAGCGGTTTCTGCAGAGTGAATTTGTTTGTAAGCAACTGAAAAAACGTTATGCAAGTGATTAGAATTTAAGTTCAAACGACAGGATACGACTTTTCTAATAATCTAGACATGAAAGATAGATTAGAAATAGGTCTATAGCTGTTTAGGTCATTGGCTGGTAAAGAAGATTTCTTTAAGAAGAGGGTTTACATGGACATGTTTAAAATGAGAAAGGAACACTCCAGCGTTTAGTGATAAATTTATTATGTTAGTAATTGGAATAATAATATTGTTTTTGAAGACAATATTTTAGCAGAAAGTTCACAGGACTTATTAGGGGATGATACATTCAGTTTAGCAACTAGTGAGGCTGGTTTAAACACTGGAAAGTTAATCTTACAATTAGAAGCAGAAACTGGGCAAGAAGGATGAATTTGGGTGATCTTATCCTGGAAATATTTGGGAAAATATTTGTTGAGTGAACTAGTTTCATCATAAGCGGGCAGAGAAACAGAAGCCTTTCTGTGGAGTCCTATTTATACAGTTCCAAAGTTGAAAAGGATTGTCAGAGTTGTTGGAGATCATGTTTCTATAAAAGTTAGTGAGTGTGAGCGTGCGCGCAGAGAAATACACACATATATGAATGTATGAATTAAAATTATATAGGTTTTAATACTGGGCGTCAATATAATCATATATATATATATATATATATATATATATATATATATGTGTGTGTGTGTGTGTGTGTGTGTGTGTGTGTGTGTGTGTGTGTGTGTGTTTCGCATTAGATTCCAAGTTATTCAATATTATATATATAAGAGAGAGAGAGATTTGTGAATGAACAGCATGTAAATATTACGACTATTGTATATTTAATGCAAATGTGTTATTTTTTGTATCGTTTATTATTAAAAATAAAAATGCGCCAAACAATTCGTGTGCTTGATTTGAATTTTGTTCATTGGCGCCATTTTGTGTGTGATGTCATTGAAGTCAAAATTTGATTTGTAATGATGATGACGCATTTACTCGAGTATAATATTGAACCCCGTTTCACAAACAGCAACAAATCTCATCAGGCAATAGATAAATATATTAATTTTATTTATTTATACGTTATCTTTATTGGCTAATGGAGTTACAAAACAAACGAGACAGCAGGCTGCTGGAAGCCTTACTGAAGTACTAGTACGTTGTACGTGCTATTGAAGATCTGAGCACAGAAAGTGTACTAATTAGTTTGTTTTCACCAGTATACAATATCCAAGTTTGGATTTTGTACTTTATAAGGAAGAAGAAAACGTATTTGAAGAAGGAACCTTCGACTCCAGTGATGTCACACAAGCCCTCCTACTGAATGAACGAGAAACAATTTTGAATCCTTTCAGTACTCCCTACAAGTCTGTTCTAATTAAAAACCCAAACTATGAAAAGTGCCGAAATGATACCCAAATAAAGTGACTTAGTTCTGGTTAGTTTTTAGTAGATCTGTGGCGAAACACATTGTAGATTCGTCCCTTACGATCCGTAAAGGTAAGATTATTTTAAGTTGATACAAGTAGCTTTTGTGAGGATTGGTTTTTCATGTACACGTAGTCTTCGGATAGATCGATGAACAGTGATGTAAAGTATTAACATACGTACTGTACAGAAACCACACATGGTTTCGCAACTTTGACCCGTACTAGATTTGGATATGATCAAAGACTGTTTATAACAAGATGTGTTACTTGACCATTGACCTAAAAGAAAACTGTTAGGTCAATGTACTTGACGTTTTAACATGGGGCGGCATTTTGAATTCAAGCAGCGCAGCGATCCTAGCGGCTGGAGGCGTCTTGTCACGGATAGCTGCCTTTGTTTAGATTGCGTTTAATGAGAGTGGCTCATTCTGCGCCACTTTTGGCTGAAGTAACAGAAAAGGTGTACACAAAGAAAGACTTTTCTTTCGTTTCCCGAAAGAAAAAGAAAGCTAATGTAAAATGAAATATGATTTGGCTTTTTAAAATAAAGGATATTTTAAAAATAAGCATAACAAGTAGACACGTCCCCACTTGACATGACACCCGGCTACGCCCACCTGTACTTACATGACCTCAAGAAAATCAGTATTCTTAGGCCTAACTTACCGCATATAAGGGGTCTGATCAAAACTGAATGATCATGTATTTGGAATTAGTGTGATGACCTGTGATCACTAAGAGATATCTCGATGTTTGAGGTTAAAAATGTCAGCCAACCAGTAGGCTCAAGATCTATCTAGATCTATATTTGTTTCAGATAAAATCTTATTAAATTTTATTTGTGTTATGAATGTTATATCTGTATCATTCATTACTTGCATAATTTGTTTTCATATATGTTTAATATATGATACCCAACTATAATGTGGACATTTTAATTTAACATGCAACGTGATATTATTGCAAACATAACAATTGTCAATGTTCATCACAAAATTATTTTACTGCTAATTTATCTATCTCTGATATGTTAATGCAAACACAAACATTGTCAATATTCCATGTATATTCTTTGTTCTCAGCTAGGCAGGCCTATATTGGTCTATATTGATGAGGTGTAGACTCTAAATGAAATTATGATTTTTTTATAGTTAAAATACGATTATCCGACATGATGAATATATGGTGGAAATTTTGTAATGAATTGTGTCATGATTGCGATAATACAGCTATATATATATATATATATATATATATATATATATATATACGGATGGACCATGGCATGACCAATGATTGTTGTGTGTGATAATTGATGATAAATTGACATGATGAAAATTATATATATGTATATGCCTCATATATATATATATATATATATATATATATATATATATTATTTAATTGTTTTCATTGAAAAATACGCCTTCCACACACAAAAGAAAATAGGCTGTGAAATGACTTAAACCACTTTCAATTATTTTCTTATCAGCTGTGAATTAATCGCAAATTGTAGGCTGTGAAGTGACCGGACTGTGAAATTACTTCTTTATTTTCAGTTTCACAGCTTTGTTTTTTTTTTCGATATCATGTGTGCACAATTAAAGTGTTAATTAGTAAGAGAGTATGTGCTCATGTAACACATTGTACTAGTATTGGAAATTCATTTAAACCATGCTGCACTCATGTACACAATCACATGTATACAACCAGAGAGCTTTTGATTATTTAGAAATTGTCATTCTCTGAGAAGCGCCCCATGGCCGCTAGGTGCGCTACTGATTTAAAATCGAAAAATGGCGCGTCAAGAGTAACACCTTCTATATATAAGCTTTCCGATATGACCACGATTATGTGTAGTTAAAAAAATTTCATTGTAAAACATAAAGAGGCAGAGTATTTTATACTCCTTTATGTGAAATATTCCACGTTTCCAATGAGGCACAGAGAATGTTCAAGACACGCCCGATAAATGTGCACAAACGTGTTCTTCTCTTCAGAACTATCTCGTGCTCTTTTGTCATGCAGCAAAAACATTTATCATTTTGGCCTATTATCCTCAAACGTTCGACAGTCCTGGCATATGACATAATAGTTGAATAATGACTTTGAGGTACAGTTTACGAATTCATTTGTGGTGCTTACGTCCATCCCTGTGTTAGATATATATATATATATATATATATATATATATATATATATTTTAATTGAGAAATTTAAATGTGAAATACGTTTAGAAATCATACCTAGATCGTGATCTAGAGCATCTGGTATATATAGCACATTTATGTGTTAATTTTTGTGATGGTCTTACAGCCCTTTAAGACCATCTTAAGACGGATCATTTGTCATTGCTAATTTACTATTTCTTGGTAATTGTCTTAAAGTTGTATTTTTGACTGACCAGGTACTTTGATGGAGGATCTGATTGAAGTTAATCAGCTCAACAATAATTTAACCTAGAAAAATATAATGCTAAAAATTCTAATTAAAAATAACTTAAATATGAACTTGTGTTCTTAAATAATGTGAAGATCATTTTGATCCGTAAACAATTTTTTTTTATCCTATTCGCGTTTTGTTTAAACGAATATCTTCAACCGGATACTAACGTGTCAATATTCACCGAGGTCGGCGTATTTAGTGAACGAGCTGCTGGAGTAGATCGAGTTCATTTGGCTGAATTAGCAATGAACTGAATTTGCCTGTAGCTATTGTTATATGCTGAACATTTCCGTGGTTCTACTGGTACTCCGGTTGGCCACATACCTCAGCACACGGGTTCAAGCTCCATCTGGACTATGTCTGAAGGGTGTTCCTCACTCGACCAATTCCCCCCCCCCCCCATCGTATGTGTGTACAGAAGTGGCCATAGATGGCAACATTAGCTTGTTTGGTTATTCCGAACAATAATATTAACCTATACAGGTCATCGTAAGTCGACGACTACCTGTATGCGTTCCGTCGTACGTTGATCCGGTCGGCCTATGTTAAGTCGGCCTATGTTATAGTTATCTTACGTATATTATACTGTGTAATAATTGTATTATAATAATCTTATTAAATCGTACGGCCGGTTGTAAAGTTGAACAGTCGTAAGTTGCGTAGACCATAAGTCCACGACCTCCTGCCGTCATATTTAATCATAAGCACTAAGTATTGTGCCAGTATAACTATAAAAAATCACTTCAAGATTCTATTAGACGTAGTCTAAGTCTGATACGCATACAGACTATATTTCTATGTCATATAAGTAATATTAACAATATCCAATAGTCAATAGGAATAATAGTCGTCTTTAATTAATAACAAACTAACTTGATCGTCAAATTATGACTGGATGTTAAATTATTTCCTCAATGTTTTGGAATGTTAGCAGTTTGCTGGGGTATAATAATAATAATAATAATTACAAAACTTCTATAGTGCCAATATCCTCGAAAAGAATCTAGCTCAGTGGCGCACCTAGTGCAGGGGTTGGGCAAACTCATAGTCCGGGTACGATGCAAAGTTCAACAATTATCAGATGGAAAGGAAACTTAGGAAGGATAAGCAAGTCTGAAAAGATGAGTTTTCATATGGTAACGGAAAGAAACTGTGCTATTTGATGACTTAACATGTTCAGAGAATGAATTCCAAAGAATAGGGACAGCAACTGAAAAAACACGAGTCCTAGTATGAGTTTTAACCTTGAGAAGAGACAAGTGAAAACCAGATGAACGGAGCTATCTGGGATTGGGTGCTAAAGAAAGCATGGAAAATAGATATGAAGATTATCCAAGAGAAAGAGTTTGATAAACAATAGTGCAGAGTTTGAAAATGATGCGAGATTGAACAGCGAGCCAGTGAAGAGATTTCAGAAGTGGGACAGAATGGGAAAACCGAGGAGACAGGTGTGACAACCCTAGCTAAGCAGTTCTGAATACAGTGAAGTTTTAGAATATCCTTAGATGCGATGTTATAAAGAAGAGAATTGCAGTAATCAAGCTTACTATTAATGAGTACTGAAAGACTTTGGCGACTGAAAGAGAAATATAGCGCCAAATACGGCGAAGGTCACGAATATGATAGAAGCAGCAGCCACATGTCAGAGAAACATGTTTTCTGAAATCATTATGTACAGTGTTTGATGGTGTGATGCTATGACTAAGGATGTTCGTAGGGAAGAAATGAGTAAGTTTGCTGCGTTGTCTGGAAGTACCTATAATGTTTGTCATCCAGCCAGAGATATCATTGAGACAGTCACCAAGTTGTTTAAGGGAACGATCAGTGTCTGATGTAGATAAAGATATGTATACTTGGGTGTCATCTGCATATAAATGATGGTCTAATTTGTGGCTTAGTGGTATGGTATACAGAATAAACAGTAGTGGTCCAAGAACAGAACCATGGGGAAGACCCCAAAACAAAGGCAGTGCATTTGAAAAGTTTTCTTATTTTTATTGATTGAACCTATTTATTCAGAATGAGCGGATCAAGGTAAGTGTTGTGCCTGATATGCCATATCTATCTGAGAGGCGATCTAGGAGAACAGAATAATCAATGGTGTCAAAAGCTGCAGATAAATCTAAAAGTGTTAGTGCTGTGACATTTCCTGTGTCCATGTTTAGTGATATGTCGTTATGAACTTTTAGTAGAGCGGTTTCTGTAGAGT
Organism: Paralvinella palmiformis; assembly: GCA_025642065.1. Taxonomy (NCBI): domain Eukaryota; kingdom Metazoa; phylum Annelida; class Polychaeta; order Terebellida; family Alvinellidae; genus Paralvinella; species Paralvinella palmiformis. Next base: position 59,745 of record JAODUP010000371.1, read on the forward strand.
GAAATTGTTAAGCAAGCTGAAAAACATTAGATAGGTGATTACAGTTTAAGTTAACCTTCAAACAACAGGATACGGCTTTTTCTAATACTTTAGATATGAAAGATAGATTAGAAATAGGTCTATAACTGTTTAGGTCATTGGCTGATAAAGATGGGTTTTTTAAGAAGAGGGTTTACATGGCATGTTTAAATTAAGAAGGAAACACTCGAGAGCTTGGTGATAAATATAATATCTTAGTAATTGGGAAAATTAGTGTGTAAAGACAAGATTTTAGCAGAAATGTAGGGATAGGATCAAGTTCACAGAACTTATTAGGGGATGATAAATTCAGTTTAGCAACTAGTGAGGCTGGTTTAAACACTGTGCAAGGGTGATGTACAGCTGGAAAGTCAATATTACAATTAGAAGCAGAAAGTGGGAAAGAAGCATCCATGGCGCAAGTGGTTTAATTTTTACGGATTTTGATCTGACAGGTGCGTGTTTGTCAAGTAATAGTGTGGTATTGTTCACATAATTGTGATAAGTCAGCTTTAGTGTTGGTGATAAGTTCAGATTTTGCTATGTCATCATTAAATGCAAGAAAGTCAATATCATGAGTTTACCGATAAAGAATATTACAGTTAGAGTCAACCGGATTATGCTTAAATTTTATTTCTGCTATGACAGTGGAATGATCCAATAAACCACCTGTGGCAGTTAATGTGTGGATATAATCCGAGGTAGGCCGGATTATCAGGAGATCAAGCCAGTGACCATGAATGTGTGTTGAAAAAGAAACGTGTTAAGATGGCATTAAATGTGGATGTAGCAGTAGACTGTGTATTCAAATGAAGGTTGAAATCACCAAGGATGAAAAATTCAGGATGAATAGTGACTAAGTTTTCTCTTAAATCATGAAAGTCAACAAAGAAGGATGAATTTATTCCAGGAGGGCGATAGAGACAGAAGAAGTAACCACTAAATGAACAGTTCGAAATTCCAATGCAGACAGCTTCGAAACTAGAATAGATCTGTTCAGAATGGGACTTTATAAATTTATTGGTTACCAGAAAGCCAACATCGCCTCCACGCCCAAACTCACCTGGGTTGGTGGTAAAAGGAATAGTCAGGGGGCATATATCAGAAATACAAGAGGTTGTGTCATGAGGGCTAAGCCAAGTCTCGGTGATGGCGAGAATAGCCAATTTCTTAGATATTACCAAGTCTGTGATGCTGGCTGATTTAGAATGGACGGACCTAACGTTGCTGGTAGCCAAACGGATATTTTGCAGGATAGGAGGGCCTGGATTGATATGATGTCACCTGCTAGTAGTGTACAAAGAGTGACAAAAATATTACGAGATTTAGTTATATATATATATATCTAAGACTCTGAGGAGGTGAGAAAGTTATCACTCTGCCGGAACTATTAGACTTTAACTAAGAGACAGTTTCCCAGATGGGATCAGAGATATAATAGGCTAAGATATAGTTTTTATTTATGATGAGTTTGACATCAACATAGGATAACGGTACATTTCTGTGTGTAGTGATAACAGATTTCTGTAGGATATGGGAAAATGAAAAGTTGCATGCAATGTGGATACAAGTGATAAAAATGAACAAATATTAAGAGGGGCAATATGCCATGGTTCAGTGTGAAAACAACTAGAACTGTGCTGGAAACAGAAAACCAACTAGGAAAACAACTAGAAAAACAATCGTAAAAAACAACTCGAAGAACAAACAGCTAGAACATTTCTAGCTTTTGCTTTCCTAGTTATGAGCTACTTGAAGAGACAGAAACTGAATATAGATCTAGACTGTACTGGCGATACTACCAAGATGTAAACAAACATTAATATGATTTTTGTCTGGAGCAGGGAAAAAGCAGGAAACCGTTTGGTAGAAGTAAGGACGACTAAGTACTATTTCAGATGTCTATTATGACACTGAAGAAAATGAAATGTTCAAACCAAAAATAACAACAACAAAAACCAGCGAAAAAAACCTACCTTATTATCGCCCACAATTAATATCAGTATTAATTATTAAGTGATAATGTCATATTTTATATCTTAGCTAAACTTGTAAGTCTTATGTTTAACATACATATAAGCGTGTTTTAACTGTTATTTAAACTATTTTTGTTATTAGAGCTACTTTTGACGTTGTTGAAATTTGGGGTAGAGACATCTGGATGTCGTCAATTAAGCACCGTTTAAAATAGAATATTGTTTAAAATAGAAAACAAGTTAAGGATGGATCCGGGCACTTTATTTAGCTTTTATCGGATAAATAATTATAATTCTTGTTATTAATTGTTATTAAGCTTAATATCGATTTTTTCACACAATGTGTGTGTATGCGCTTGCGGGCGCGCATGTGTGCTTGTATTGTTGGGTGCTTCAGGGAACAATTCACCTTCATTACAAATTTTCGACTAATACAAATATGCACACACAAATTATAAACGATGTCAAAATATGAACACAATCAACCATATTTTCAGTTAGCCAGTTCAAAATGCTGGTGCACTGACTATATAACTCGGCGCCTCCGTGGTCTAGCGGTAGCATGTTGGGTCACAGATCACTGTCAGCCGTGTTCGAATATCGGCGTGGACATGTCTGAAGGTTGTTTCATCTTTGACTTCGCTTCATTACTTTCGGAGGTCGCTCGGCCCATTTAGCCTACCATGTCCACAAAAGTGGCAGTATAACAACAATCATCATCCTATATAACTCGTTTATGGGCGCCCCGCAAATCTGACGTCACTGTTTGCATTACCTGGTTATAACAATGTAAATAGGGGTAAGCCAAACACGTATGTTCGCAATTAAAGTGTATTTACGAATACTACGCTATAATTGTTCTAAATAACCTCGTATATTACTCAAATATAGAGTGAAATTCGAACTGTCATATTTATGTAAATGAACCGAAGACGTTAGTAGTAGTAGTTCAGTTAGTAGTAGTTCGTATGTTGAACACGGGAACAGATAAGCCTAAGATCACGAGGGTGGCTAAGTCAGAGTATCTGTGACCTGACTTGATCGGGATCGAGATGACTACGTGATTCTTTGCCAGCTGAAGTCAGAACACGTGACTTCTTTGACATTCGAGGAACCGTAATGGCGACACGGTATTAACAAGGATTATTTCCTTATAGGATGATGATGATGATTGGTGTTTTACGGCCACTTTTGTGCACTTGGTAGGCTAAATGGGCCACCGAGCGACGCCCAAAAATAATGAAGCGAAGTCAAGGATGAAACAATCTTCAGATTCTGTGATTCAACACGCTACAGCTAGATCACAGAGGCGCCCCTGTTTCCTTATGGCCTAGGATATCGGGTAGAGTTCGTGATTATTATTGGGGGATTTGGAGTTACTTTTATTAAAATTACATATTTATAAGTGATTACACGTTTAAGTCTATTACGCGAACTGTTCCTTTAAGTAAATGAGTTCGTGAACTAATGCGCGTAGACGTTTGAAATAAAGAGCAACAAATCGTGATAAATATTTATTATTAATAACATAGCTGAAATATTTCCAGTCTTTATCTTACATGTGTATAAGTGTATGCTAACGACAACACAGTGGTACCATATGAGGTGCTTATAATGAGAACACAGAGAGGAAACAATAAACAAAGGGCTATATAGCTATGTTAAAAAACCCTGATATACAATTGAGCATCACTTATTTATGCTACACGCACGCACACACGTGTGCGTACATATATATTATGTGTGTGTGTATTTTTGTATGTATGTATGTATGTATTATCTAAATACACTTGAACAAAGACGAATTTATAGGTAATCGGTTTAGAATTCATTATAATTTCCCTTCATGAAATGGTTAAGCATCATAAAAGTTCCTCAATATTTAGCACAAAAGACCCACCATCATTGAGCACTGGCCATTACTGAAGTGAAAGTCCACAGACAATACGCACTCTCTGTATGTTAAGAAATTCGCGCAGTAAAAAGAGAACTCTTCCTCGCAACGAATGTTAATTTAGCAGATCAAAAATAAATAAATCATACCTGTACAACGAACGACGTGCAAGAAAAACATATAATATCACATAATAGTGGAATTATAGGACAATATAATCTCAGTAACATCGATTTACAAGTGACATCGCCAACTACACGTATATGGTCATATATATATATATATATATATATATTATGAAGTGTAATGTCACTTCACGGTTTGTTCAAACAAGGTTGGTCTACATCTCATATACATTTCTGAATGCTTCTTCCAATGTAATACAATTAGGTAGCATTGCCTCGCTGTACATGTTGTTGTCATGGTTGTTCTTATTGTTGTTATTGGTGATGTGTGGTGCGCGTGTGGGGGTGTGCTTGTGTGTGTTGAGTGCTATATATCAGTTCGGCACAGTATCTACACAATTGTCACCTTTACAGTAAAATAAATAGCAGTAAAGATTAATTTCACCAGATCAGCGTATTTAAATATAATAAATGGTTTATTTCCCATTCAAGTTTTGTTCATTCAGATTTCAGCATGATTAAATAACATCACAGAAACCTATGTTCATGCAGTACTGTTGGCAGCAAAAACAAACAAACAAACGCGCACATATACACACATTCACAACCAGGGTAGCCCCACAGACTGCGGGGCATGGGAGAACCTGGCCCCTCACAAATATAAAAATGATTGACTCCGAGGTTGCCCTGGTACGCCGTAACAAAACTACAAGCCTTTTCACAACCATATACATACATCCATAATAAATCACCAATTTTCAGCAGTGTATCGTGTCTGCTGTGACTAAACACCATATTTAAATGAGAGAACAATAGATTACAAATGGACATATTATCCGATAATTATCAATATAAGAAAAAAGAAAGATAATGGCGAAAAGGTTCATAATCTGAGAAACTCGGGTATTATTATTATTATTTAATGTTTGCCAATAATATCTAAAACGAGAATACTTATTACACTATTATAATTATGTTCACACAGACTTGTTAGCAATATTTTGGTATTTAGGCGAACACATTGAATGTTAAACTTAACGCCTTATGACGTCAGACACTATCGTATTAAGATATTGGAGATGGCAGTATGTAATCAGACATAACGCAGGTCTCAGTCACAATCAAATAGCAAACATGGGTATCTTAGGAACACATGTCTTATGAGGCTCTGTGTATAGAGTTCTTGCGCATAATCCGACTACATCTGGGTGGTTCCTGCTGTTACCTCATTATGGTCCGTTTATGCCGAACAAGGATTCTATTTCGAGGTCAATAGGAAAAGAACTTCCCCAAAGTACGATGGAAAATTTCGGGGATTTTCCATCGTGTTGACGTCATATACAGTTACGCGCAGATGTCATCAAAGCGTATCGGAAATATTATAAACAGCGACGGCGAAGCTTTAATAACAGCCTAATGGCGCAGACGAACGGTGGAATGTGACGAGACGTAATAATCGTTTGTAAATGACCACAGATCGCTAGGTGTCGTGTGTATACTAACACCATATACCATACTGCTGAATGAGAAATAACGGTATTGCGTCGCGTCTGTTTCGGAATGAACTTCTGCAGCGATATCGCGCGCAATTCCTGATGCAGGAGTGGAAACAAATACTGAGCTGTTCATTAAATGCGTTTGAACAAAGTGGCCGGATCAACTGAAAGGTGTATCCACCATCTTGACGGGGGGGGGGGAGTATTCTGACTGACTGTGCACACAAAACATATTTCTTTGACGGGTTGTTTGCACTAAATAATTTCCTGGAGTTAAGCTTATATCATAATATCATTAAGCAACATTATTTTGCAGCAGGAATCCGGGTAAACTGGTGAATATATTTGGTATTGGTCCACCACCTACTTGAGGTTATCTTAATTTCTGCACACTGCGATGAATCCGCGTATTCAACTGTTTCACGTGGGAACGGTCCCACACCGAGGGGAGAATTTGTTCTTTGTTATTACAATTATGATAAACCACAATAGGCATGTAAGAGGGATGCGCCATTAATTTACTACACACTTGTATATATATATATATATATATATATACGTCCCAGCTGGTCCTTGGTTAGTTAGTTGTCAAAGGCCTTCGCCACATACAAACAATTTAATCCGATTCGATACGAACACACTTGAGTTATACTTTCGGGAGCTTTGTTTTGCCGGGTAGCTGTAGTGTTACCGACTCGTTGCTTGTAGGTTCGTTATCTTCTTCTTCGTCGCCTCGAGCAATCTGGAGCAGAAAATCGGATGCAATTGACAAACTACGAATTGGTGAAAGAAATAAGCAAAAGCCCCATGAGTACGGCTTTTGGATCAACTTATTACCACCCCTACCATCTGTCACTTTTAACACAAAGACAGACACATACGCACGCGCGCGCGCGCGCACGGGCCCACCGACGCAACCGGGGACACCCCCCCCACACACAATAGCACTATATGCCCCCACGAATAAAGTTGATGAAATACAGAAATTGTAAACTAGTAAATTAATAAATTAAAAATTTTTAATAACCCTCTTATGCAACAGGTATATTAGTCAGAGGACGATGCCCAATAGTCTAGAGACGATCTCTGTATTTACATTGTTAGACTTAAAGTTCATTAGCCGTGATAGTGCAGTTAGTTAGAGCGTAGGACTCGTAGCCGCACCGTTGCGGGTTCGGAGAATCCGTGAGCTGCAATGCCGTCATGTGGCGACTGGTTCACTCATCCATATAAAATGAGTACCTGACAGGACACGTTGGCTATGTGTTTGAGTAACGCTTTGCGCCTAGAATGGCAGCATGCGTTGTGTGCTCCCTTATGAGTCGAGACGTGTGCTGGGTGGAAACATGTCTGAGTCAGGGATAATAATATTGTAAAGCACCTTAGAGCAGTTTCTAGCTGAATAGGGCGCTATATAAACGCCACATATTATTGTTATTAGTATTATCTACACGTTACCTTCAGTATGGTATCCGTATCAGTGAGTGCTTGTTTAGCCAAATATCTTTCTCTCTTGATTTTCAGCTGGAGACTGGTCGGTACATCAGGCACCAGAATGTCAATTAGACGGCAGATAAAGAACACGACGTGCTACATTGAAAATAGAATAAGGCAAAAATATAATAGAAGTTTTTAAAATCGGGGATAAAAGACACAGGTAATTGTTGATAAACATCCCATGACGAAGGGCACCTCCGTGGTCTAATTGGTAGCGCGTTGGACCACAGTTCACCACCACCTGAGTTAGAATCTCGGTGTGGATAAATTTGAAGGATGTTTCATTTTTGACTTCGGTTCATTAACGTTGGAGGTCGCTCGGCCCACTTAGCTTACTACGTGCACAAAAGTGGCCATAAAACAACATCCCATTGACGAAACATAGTTATATAATATTTTGATTACAGTAATATAATGCACACCTAATTTAGTATTCTTTTGCACGCCGTGCCATATGGTAATTTCCCTTTCCTCTATACGAATTCCATTGCATACTGGATATAATATAATTACACTCTTATCTAATACAGATCACTAATATTTTCTTGTTGCCTATTACAACTCATTGTGACCAACTCTATTCTCTGTGCCAGCTCATTTTAAGTTCCACTTTGCCTATTGCAGTTCAGTGTAACTTCCTCCCTGTGACCTACGACAGCTCATTGAATTTGACTATTGATGTTCATTGTACGTTACCCTTTTGTTTACTGCAGCTCAACTAGCTTCTCTGTTGCCTATTACAGCTCATTTTAATTTGGAGAAAACCCAGCTCATCGTAATTACGTTATTGTCTAAAACGGTCCGATTCGATTCGTTTTCATTTATTCAGCTCACCGTTAATCCCATTTTTCCATGGCTACTAAAAGAAAAACTAGACAGTAGAACGACAATCTAGACATACGACGTACGCTTGATATCAACTGATTAATAATACACCGAGATATATGATGGGTGATTATACAATTACAAGGACACAGGACCATCACAAACCTACCTCAAATACTATAACAAAGGCTAACCTCACCACCAACAATTGCCAGTAAAACTTCGTAAAATCACCATTGGCATCTCGAAAATCTTGGTATCTACGAATATAAATATTTATGAGACACATTTGATGAAACATAATACATTGATAAGTAACGCTAACATCGAGGAATCATTGAAAATATATGTGGTTATGGTTACAATAATAATAATAATAATAATAACAATATGATTAATTATTTATTTATAACCTGGATCAAAATGAGTTGTTAATGCGTTCTACAATGAAATGATAAAGAAACATTAAAGACAGAAACAGGAAAAGAGAATTATAGATCGGTTAAAGAATTCAATGTTAAGAACATTCCTAAATTGTTGAAATGGTCAGGCCATGTGATCCTACTTACCTACAAGCCTCGGATAATGTACCGTTCGGGGCCCAAGCCAGCGTGAAGTTTACGTATCCTTTAAGTGACATATCTCCGCTAACTGTATACTCGTATAGCAACTTGGGAAGGAATTCCGAGGTGAATGCTATGAGAAAAGCCTGTGACGAGACAACGTATACGAAATCAGGAGAATCAGGATTATTGAATTCCCTTCTATATATCGAACAGGATCAGATATTTATTTCGAGACTATAATACCCGGACCTTTATTTGAATCAAACCCCCTTTTTCGAAAGATGTTCCTGAAAACGCGTTTGTTCTCCAGCCATTTTGATTTTAATTTCTTTCTTTTTCTTAGTCAGTTATATATATATATATATATATATATATATATCCAAATTTAGCTTTATACATATATTGTTATGAAATAATCGTATTATATTTGTTATATCTTATATGGTTTTTCCCCATAAGTTTAGGTACAGGCTTTATGTATGAAAAGAGTGCTTTATAAGTTTGGTATAATAAATAAATAAAGACCTTCATCCACTTAATGCCGATAAAATGGCATTTCTTGGTAATTTGAGCTTATTTAAACGTTTGAAGGAAAGTGATACTTTGTTAATGTTTTCAGTTGACTGATATCTTTTTTTCTACGGATAATTGTATGATTAATATTGTAAAGTATTCTATTCCGGTGATCAAAGGTAGCAATATATCGCCATTTAAATAATGTGATCCGGGAGATTAATAAAGCTTAACGTTAAAGCCAATCCCGTATTTGTGGCCGAATCTTTTATCACTTATATATGAGCAGACGTAGTGATATTCTGGATCAACAGAATGATTCACCAATTTATAGGATGAATGGACCATGTCATAACAGTAGGATGTGATTCTAATGTATGTTGTATGTCTCAGTTCAATCAATCGGTTAAGAAAGCCTCTTATTCGACACGATTTTAGTTTTGTGTACGAGCTAGTGTTATCTATCGAGGAAAGGGGAATTGTTGTAAGTGTAAAAAAACAAGATATCGGTAAAGGTCTTGTGTAAAAAAGACAATATCTGGTGTCTAAAGAGCTAAATATTTGTGTTTTCTGAAGTTAGTAAGAGCAAAACATCGTCTGCCAGTTAAAGTTACGCAGAAATGTACAATGTTGCCGCTTATGGCTACTTTTGTGTGTCTACGTGTGTGCGCGCGCACATGGTAGGTTAAATGGGCCGAACGACATGGACATGACATGGAAGTGAAAGATGAAACGCTCTTCAAGACTGCAGGTTTGGAAATAAACCCAGGTGTTAGGGCTCGTTGCTAACTGCACTACCAGTTATGCCATGGAGATTATGCAGAGTTATAGAGTGTCTTTCAAAGATCAGCTTCGGTAGAGATCCAGATAAAGGTTTGCCAAAATAGAAGGGGAATATTTGTTTTGTTTACACTCGGTATCGACCTCAGTCGAGAACTACAGGGCCGAGGGAGTGACAGGGTGGAAAACAATGAAGCTATCACACCGAAGCCTTTTAGTGATAGATGAAGTGTTAAATCATAGAATTAGATGCTGGAAGCTGACATAATAACATGTTTATATATAAAAGCACATGGTTTCGGTGTGTGCATTTGTTACAGTGTGTGTGTACGCACGCGAGAGAGCGCGCGTGTGTGTACGTGTGTGTGGCGGGTGTGGGGTAGAAAGTATGATACTAACGTTACTGATGACAGCTAACTGAGCCAGGGCATCCAGTATCGTGAACCACACGCCGATATCCTGCGCCCTCTCGGCAACCGGACGTCGGGTCTCGCAGACAAACTTATGAGCATCGAGGCGAATCTCCATCCAGTTGTTAAGTAAAGCAAACAGCGGAGCCAATGGGAAGGCAGCCACAAAGATGGTAATGAAGCCGAACTGGAGGACTGAAAGAGAAATGAGTGTATGGGAGGGGTTTAAGTTTATCATCATACGGTTGTCATTTTGTTCCAATGCGCGAATGAACGTCATAACGTTCAGTAAATAGCTTAGTTTTCAGCATATCAAATCGTCTGTCTAACTGGAAGAATGGGACCAATGGATTTGGCCAGTTTAAGGAGCAATAGATTAACACGACAACATCGTGTCATACCTAATTTAATAAAAGAATCGTCGAAAATCGAAATCGTGCTTTAATTTTCGAAATTTCAACGAAATAACAGCCACTTTCTTTCAGGGTTTAGACCCCCCCCCCCCAACGACGACGCGAAGAAAGTTTGTCCTATTTCGAGCTAAATCGGTTTAACGTAAAGGTGAACCGCCCAACAGATGTTTACCCATTTCCAAGTATTCCTCGAAAAGTCCTTCGTTCTCAATTAATTCGAAGTCTTCTTCCCATCGAGTCTTCTCGGTATTTGATTTGTGATGTCCTACTGTACGCCATCTATGTATGAAGGTTTTGATCTTCCTGTAATAGATATGGTGGTAAATGTGTTAGCAGACATATCTATGCTCTCTCTCTCTCTCTCTCTCTCTTATATATATATATATATATATATATATATATATATCACGAACATGGAAGAGGAGGCGAATTTGTGTTTATTAAAACATCAAGGTTGACCAATAAAAAGTTATTTTTATTTTTGACAGAGCTAACAGAGCGCATAGGAATGATGACGTCACCAATACATAACCTAAACGTTGTTATCGCTTATGAAATATTGATTGATTTACGACTTAGACATAGACACAACTGACACCCATACTAGTATGAATCTCTATCTAATATCATGATAGCAGCAGCCCAGAATCGAAAACTAAAGATAGAAATGCTAAAGAAGTAATTTATTATTTATTATTTCTCGACAATAACCATTTCGAGATTATACTCACGGGACCAGTAATTCCTGGGCGTTATTGATGGCTTGTTTACCGATCATAATAACAGCCAGCTGCATGGCCAACTCGATCAAACACCCGCCATTCTGACACTGAAAACAGAAATAAGATCTTAGATCTTCTCGACGGTTTCGGCTTTCTAATATAAACTCTGGCCATCCGGTTTTCAGTGTAAGATTCAGAATGGGAATATGAAGTAATTCGTACCTCTTCGCTCCGTAACCCAAACATTCTCGTATAATGACCAGGATATCCTACGAATCTGAAGAATGAAGACATATTTAAGTGTGACTGGTTTCTTGTGATGTTAGTAAAATACAATTTATCGTGATTAAATGAATGAGTGAGCGAGAGAATGAGTGAATGAGTGTTTTGCTTTATAATCGGTACTGGTGTACCATGGGACATATGAATGTGCAGCTACTTCGCAGGGAAATGAATCTATCAGACAGGATCCTTTTATTCGTTGATTAAACATCCCACAGATAAAGGGAACATTGGGATTCGATCCAACGAGTCGGCGGTCTGCGGTGTTGTGAGTTCCCAACTGCACTATGGAAAAAACTCATTTAATGAATGATCGATTGATATACCTACGGCGATTAGAAGAAACAACAGCGCCTAATAGTGCCAGAGGAGATAATGGGGACTTTAATGTCAGAATAGGACCATCCGGAACACTTACTTGCCCTTAAAGAAGCCGATATAAATTATGGACGAGTAGAAGTTGACGAACTGGAAAATAAACACCTTGAAAATCAAGTTGTTATCGAATTCCGTCTGAGTTCGGTGCATCTCTAAAAGAAAAAAAAGGAAAATTGAAATCAAAACCGAAATTGAACTTCGAGCGCGCGCTTGCCCCCACACGCCCCCCCCCCCAGACATGCAGACACTTTTATTATTTATACAGGTGTACAACTAAACACAGTCGCCTAACCATATAAGTACAGATTGAGATGAAACGCATAAAGTAGATATTTCTATGATAATAATAATAAAACCATGGTACACGGTATCAGATGATATCTGACGAATTGATACCATATAATATGATATAGATGTACCAGATAATACCACTGAGCGAGGGATTAGTTAAGGGTATCGCATACAAATTTAATCCATCGTCATCATCATCATCACTATCATCATCATCATCATCACTATCATCATAATCATCATCATCACAGTGATCATATTCAATGTCATCGTCGTCATTATCATCATCATTATCATCATCATTATCATCATCAACAACATCACAAATACCATAACTCTGATCATGACCATAATCACCACCAGCATCTTCATCATCACCATCATCACCACCACCAACATCATCATCTTCATCATCATCATCATCACCATTACTATCATAACTTACCCCACTGTGTCAGCTTCAGTGCCAGTTTCTCATAAACCTTGCCAAGGGCCATGATAAGGACCAGATTGACAAGAGCTGCAGATAGACTAGCTATAGTAGAGGCCTGACCTCTAAGGACTTTATTCTGGAACAGCGGGATGCTGATCAGAACCCGGTACAGTATAACCGCTACGATAAATATTATGACGAGTATCATCTGAAATGAATCCATCAGGTCAATGATAAACAGGCTTTATATAAAGTGACAGACATACAGCCATTCAGACATACAGACAGACAGACAGACAGACATCAGACAGACAGACAGACAGACAGACAGACAGACAGACAGACAGACAGACAGACAGACAGACAGAAGGCAGGCATATAGATAAGCATATACACAGCCAAATAGATAGCCAAACAGATAGCCACGCGCGCGCACACACGCGCACACACACACATACACACACACTATATATATATATATATATATAGAGAGAGAGAGAGAGAGAGGGGGGGGGATCATTTTGTTATTTGTCATACGATGTTACTATTATCTATCCTGATGTCTCTAAGTATCAGTTTATCAAAACGAATATTACCATAACAACGATGGCGGCGACACCAGACAATATTCTCGGTAACCGGAGACTCTGAGGAAAATATGGTTCCTTTACTCCGGTCACGGGATTCTTCTCCATCGTGGGCGCCATGGCCGCGTACTCGGGACGTGGACGCTCCTGTGTAAATATAGAAACATATCACGTGTTAATAGAGTACTAGTTGTCCGACAGTGAAGCTCATCTCTCCATTGATGGCTGTAAATATTGTCACATCATTAGATAATGTTACTGTCATGTTGTGACGAGGAAATATATGTCGGGGAGAATATTAACCCGGATGTAATAACACAAACAGAGAAGATTTAAAGATGTATAAGAGTAATATTCGTTAAATGTTTCTCGTCAACGTTCGTGCTTTTTAAGCCGATATAATACAGTCATAATTATGTTTTAGTTTAATTGTAATCTCATTATGAGACGGGGGGGGGGACTCGTCCTACTTTTATTATTATATTTAATATTTGTACACCCATACGCACTAATATTTTTGGTTGTTATTAACCATTTTTATTTCCCGAATGTTTTTGTAGGATAAGCTGATCCTATATATATCAATGCTTTGTTACTACAATTTTATGTATATTTAACTAATTCATATTATTTTTACTCCAAAACTATTAGAGCTGCTGTTGCTAGGTAACTGGTTTGTTCCAACCGTTTTAGGATGAATGGCCAAATTTGAGCTGATATGCTGATAGTTTCTATTCATCCATCCATCCATCCATCCATATCCACCCAACCATAATTGCATCCCCATCAACCTATCCATCTCCATACTCACATATACACTCATCCACACACTTAAATAACAACCCACCATCCATCCACCAATCTAGTCATCTATCCATCTAAATATTTTATTACTATCATCATCATCATCATCATCATCATCATCATGAGTATCATCACCATCATGACCACCACCATCATCATCATCATCGACTTATCACTAATTTCTATCTCCTTCCTTAGAGTGGAGGACAAGATAATAACCTCTTCCTCCTCGAAGTCCAAGCAGTCCCAGTGATGAGCCAGACTTGCTGTCTTCCGTTTCCAATACTCGAGAAATGTGACGGCTGAAGGTATATAAACAACATCCGGGTCAACAGCCAGCAATATTAACGCAATTATTCGCCAATCAAGTTACTTTCCATTACTGCTAAAGGAAGGCTTCTCTATATGTGAAGTGTTCCAATATTTGTTCTTATGAGAAATAAGTAAGTATTGTCTTAAATTTTAATTTACATATAGCCCATTTAACTGATGAACCATCAACATATCCCCCGATCCTTCTCGAAAATGAAGGTTAGAGAGACATGTTTCGGCGAATGATTCAAGGAAAAAAGGAAAACGTATTCTTGACAGACAGACAGATAGACAGACAGACAGACAGAGAACATTAAAAAAGTCCAAATACAAAAAGAGAAAGGCCATTTTATCCAATATTCGCCTAAAGCTAGTGGTTTATTAGCAAAATTCAGACATTGCGCATAAATAGTATCCTCTCGCTTGTCATTCAGGACGATTTAGCGCCACCTGCCGGCGACAATTACTTACCCCAAAAGGACATGAATACCGCAAAGAAGACGGTACCGGGATGATCAAAGAGGTAGGACATTTTAGTGTAGAAACAGACAGTGGACAGATACCAATAAGCACATCCTATCTCTTCGTCACACTGCGGGCACATCTTAAACTGGTTGCCGCTGTTACAAGTCTCCTGGCTGTTGGTGATGGTACAGATAGTAAAGATGTTTATAATAGCTCTTTGGTATCATCATTACCGGGAGGCTGAGTGCCCCAGAGAATGACCAATAAATATAATTAATGCGGTTATATATATATATATATATATTGCGTGTGTGTGTGTTTGTGTGTGTGTGTGTGTGTGTGTGTGTGTGTGTGTGTGTCAGCGTTACAACGTGAGGGTAATTAGGATTTACATGATTACGAATTGTGAGGGAAAGTTTTATGTTATTGTTATTTATGTAACTGCTCACTAGTAAATACTTATCCTACGTCATATATTAGAATACGTAGACAACCACAGCTTGACATAGGTTTACATACATACTATATCCGTCTCTCTCTCTCACACGCGCACACACACAGACACACACACAAACACACACACACTTTGGGTCTATAAGGGATGGAAAGGGGGAGAAATAGTTGAATGAAAGGGCAAATTAAATAGTTGTTTATTTCTACCCGATAACACCTCCCCCCCCCGAGAGTTCTGACGTTGGTTTGTTATTTGGAAGATTTCCTCCTCAATGCGAGTGTTACTTTAATTAGCCACGTTAAGGCGACTACTAGAGGGTCGTTTTATTACCGAGCCGACTCGTGTCAGATTAGCTAGATGGCGTATTTTACATGAATTTGGGTATAATTTTGGACAGATCATAGACTTGTTGTCGGGCTTGTTTGTGTGTGTGTGTGCGTTTGTGTGTGTATGTGTGTGTGTGTGTGGGGGGGGGTCGGATCGCTGTGGTGCCTATGGGTTTGTGGGATGTTTATCATCGGCCATATATTTCAGGTGTGAACAGAACCGCGGGTAAATCACTCGCTCGCGGGTAAATCACTCGCTCGCTCGCTCGCTCACTCACTCACTCACTCACTCACTCACTCACTCACTCACAAATAGAGACCGATATACATATATTGAACGTATGTTTAAGATCACGAATTATTTAATTAAATGCCCCTCATTACTTACGCTACAACATTCCTGTTGAAGGTGATAAGGCCATATAAAAACACCAACAGACCCATGATAGAAGCTGGTAAGAGCCAAGCTGTGTAAAACCCTGAAACAGAGACACTTCATAGAATAAAAAATACATATAAATTCGAACTCTTTATAATGATTTAAAAAAGTATAGCAACGAAAGCACACTAATATAAAGCTCCAAGAATTATTGTAAGGAAATTTAAGAACACATGTCAATTTGACATCAGTACAAAATAAGGTAATCGTAAACGTTTGATTAAACACCTTTTAAGTATCATCCGTTATAAACTAGAAGCGCCAAGTATTTCCAGGAGATAGTGAGATGAAGTGAAAGGTGAAACAGTTTCGGATTCAAACCCGCTCCCCTCTAAAGGTCTAGATAGTACAAATACTGCATTTTCATTCGAATCTAAATATTGACAGTTGATACGATCAGTTTAACTATATATGGATTGGTTTCTAATATTGAGATTCACCAGTTAAACATCCTAACATAGTAATGAACAACCAAACTGACCAGTTGTTTATATCAACCGAGGATCGATACGTTGATACGTTTTTGTTATGAGTAGAATCAACCAGAATTCCTAGAAAACCAGAAAACGTGACATTATGATGTCGAATGATCTAGGTAAGTCAATATAACTGTTTTTCTGGACCTCTCTGATGTATTTGATACAGTTGACCATAATGTACTTTTCACAAGGTTGAACGATATGATTGGTAGGTTGTCCCCCCCCCCCAGGTAATACACCTGAATGGTTTAGGTTCTAAATAGAACAACATTCCACGAGAGACTCTGTTTATTATATCTTATCCGATGTTTTGTCATTAACATTTTTTTCCAGTGTACACACGTCGTTTTAGGATCATCGGCAGCGATATGGTGTTTAATGAGTTACATGTACTCCTCTTCCTTGAACGATTTAGAACATTATATTCGGTTATGGGTGACTCAAAATCTTCTAAGATTAAATCATAATAAACAAATATTGTATATATGGTTTCATCACATTAAGTTAAATCCCTAAAATTGCTACGGATCCGGATTGCTGAATCTTCAATTATCCTTAACCTGGCAGTAAAATAATCCGTTGTTTTAGTTTTGACAAATGCATATGAATATGAATGAACATGTCACATCATCATATCCAACTGTCTGTTGCCATCTTAAGAATATCCACTGCTTAAAGGCATTCTTGATACACAAAACCTTGTTACTGTTTGTGTTACATCTCGTATAGACTATTGTAACTCCTTGTTATATGTCATATGTTATTATGACATCAATGACCGTCAGCGAATTCAGAATAGTGCGGCTCGAACAGCAACAAATACCCGAAAATATGACCATATCATCCCCAATTCTTCAAAATCTACATTCATTACCTGTAAGACAACGTATCCATTTTCAATATTTTACTAACAACTTGTAAATCTATCAATGATATGGTACTTGAATACCTGTATGAATCCGTGGATATTAGAAGGCCATTCCGTAAACAAATCACCTTATGCAGTCAGATATTATTGCGGGTACCTGCATCTCGCCTCAAATCATATGGTGGCTAACTGTGCATTGTGTCGCAGTCCCCACTTTCTGGAACAGGCTGCCGGTGGATATTAGAGATGTGTCGTCTCTTGAAAGCTTTTAATCTGTTCTAATTTAGTCACCTGTTCAATGTTGTTTTCACACCATTCCAAAACCTGGATTTGTACACCCATCCTACGAGGGCTGTCACTGTACAGCATCTCTGAATGGCTGCTGCTAGCCAGGCCCCTAAATTAAATCTATATAACTATCTGGCCGTATGTAAGGACGCGTCAGTGGTGGATGGCACTGGACTTCGGTCTGCGAACACTGGCTTGAACATCGCTGTCATGAACCTTCGTTCTTAATTAAATATCTTTCCGTCACCCATCTGAATCACCTAGAACGCACCACCTGGTGACTGCGGTAAATAAGCATATTCTTCAACAATTCGCCCCGGGCCGTTCGTTCAGAGTGTAGGATGTCCCCTCTCAACCCGCTCGCCCATATATCATTATCTCTATGTGTGTCGTAACAGGGAAAACCTAATGATCGATGCCTTGTTAAACCGTACTCACTCACTTCGTCTATATGTCCACCGATAGTTAAATCCGTTCAGAGAATAGTTAGACGTGTGTAATGTTGTGGTGTATAGTGTGTTAGGATTAGGTTAGAGTTAGAATTAAGGTTAGGTTAGGTTAGGGTTAAAGCTATAGTTAGGTCAGGTCATAGTTAAAACTGGAGTCAGGTCTAGATTAGGTTAGGTTAACGTTAGATTTTTGGTGATGCATGAAGAAAGCAAAACTTCAGATGACTTTCAACGTCTAGCAAATCCACTCGAACGATAAAAGACAACATCTCATCAACTAATATTGTCAATAGATTATCTTATTATAAATCTATTAACGAGAAGTTAACATAAATAGAACTCACCAAGCCAAGCGAAGTAAATGCCTATCTTTTCGCCGAAGTATTCTCGTATATGGTCCAGTGGCTGGTACTTGTACCACTTTCCCCAGCGGGCCCAGTACTCGTACACTATCTGTCTCGGGTTCAAACATTCTGGTGGTATGGGTAACTTTGGCTTCTGGTATGGGCCCTGGAATATTGGATGGTCGTGTATGATGAGAATCAGTCTTCGTCTTGTTGATGGGCAATTTTTTGCTTATTTGCATTTGTTTGTTTGTGTGTATTTGTATGTGCGTTTGCTCAAACACCACCGCACACTCAGTCCGTCTGTCTGTCTGTCCATCCGTCCGTCCGTCCATCCATCCATCCATCCATCCATCCATCCATCCATTCATCCATCCATCCATCTATCTATCTATCTATCTATCTATCTATTTAATAAATTGTTTTCCGTGTACTAATGCTGCCTCAGTATATTAATGCAAATTTAAGAAAAAGACTATATTGCTTCCATCGATTGTACTCGATTGTTTTGTGGGAAATGTTATACTCAAATGCATATATTAACCTGGAGTACAACAGCCAATTCAGGCCAGAGTAATTGGCACAACACTCAATCTACTGGTCATTTTGAGATTTCAGTATGATAGAGTTGTTATAACTCTTATAAACACACCAATCCAAACACTATGTATTATAAATGAACGATCACCATCTATCACCATCTAAAGTCACAATCTTATTTTGATCTGAACTATCAGAATAATGTTATGTGACCATTATATTTAAGAATTCCGGCCTCGAATAACATTGGAAAACAATTATGATATTATCCAGTGTTGACTTTAAGTGAGTCCTTTTTTACCTTATGCAAGTTTTGTTAATACATAATTTTGACCACGTTCAGTGTTTTGTCCTGATTTTCAACAGATTATTGTGTGCCATATTGACAATAACATATCCAAATATCACAACAGTATAACAAGTATTATGTTGGTAAATCATATATATGCTAATTATTTTATTTTAGGAATGACTTTAGATAACTGTTACCCCATTTCTTGTTAATCTTGAACTATTGCTTTTTCTGTAGTCATTTTATAGACTCTAAATCCTGAAATTACTTTAATATAAAAACATCACATATTTAATGTTGTTTCGTTTCTAGCATGGCGAATTCGTATTTACGGCTCTCTGAAACAGGTGATCATGCATTATATACATGGGGTGCCACTCCTCGCTATCAACTGACGGAGTTTCCAGTCAATGTATTTAAGAATCTGGTGGTGTAAATCTATTGTGGTTGATGGGAATTAGCTGTGAAGTCAGACCATTTCCGCCTTGTTCGGGACAGTCTTTTTGTACATAAACATTGTATATAAAGATTCTTAAATTTAGCCACGTATTTAGTCAGTGAAGGCATCATGTTTATAAACATTCTTCATACACAAACAAATTATTTATGTACTTTCCATATAAATATATTGCTTCAAAGACTGTCGTCAAATGACAGTACTCACAATGACAGCCGTTTACACACACTAATAACCATTTGCATCACTATGGATGGGCACAGGGGCACGTGCCTCCGAATGTTGTGTCCCTCAAACAGAATAATTTAATAATTTGTCTGAAATATGATGCATTATAATATTGATCACTAAATAATTAACAATATATTCCTCTGTAAGCCTCCCATTCTGGCTTTGAATCTATGGTACTTTGAAGATGTGCTCCGAAGTTTTTCTCAATCTGGTGACACGTCAGCTTTCAACATAATCAGTACCACTTCACATACCCGGTATTTGTTAACAAACGAAACTATCTCTCTACCACAGATAATGTAGCATTGAGACCAAAGTTAGATTTATGGGTAACACTAGGACCTAATAGATAGACAATGGATTGAAAAGGTAGCTTTAGGGCAAGTGCTAGCAATAGGACCCAAAAGATATTAAAAGGACCAGCAACGGTTACAAAAGGACCAATACGAGTAACAAAACAAAAACTACTGGTAGCAAAAGGACCAGATTGGTCCTAATACTACCCGAAAATGTAACAAGGACAAAACAATCTATCTATCTATCTATCTATCTATCTATCTATCTATCTATCAGACAGACATACATCTTTATATTTGGATCAAGTCTGTTTTGACATTTTGTTGACGTTTTGGGGTTATTTATGGCTGTGAGGGGAGTATATATATATTTACACCAGACTGAAAGCATACGTCATACACCTAAATGTCAAAATAATACATTATGACAAAAATAAGATTACTAATAAAAATTAAACTTAAATAAAACACAAATAAATATTGGTGACAGGGCTTGATATTATATATTTCAATATTTAAAGGTCAAATGGTGATTAGGGTTGAGAAGGTAATTACAAGAACAGTGTCCTACATAGCAGCTATTCGAAAACACGTCTCAGATACACACGCGCACGCACACATACACACACGCGCGCGTGCACACACACACACGCATACACAAAAAAGCAACTGACGTCGTGAAGGGGGAAGGCTCCCAGATAGACGTTCTCTTCCACAAGACGGTCTATTCCTATTTCTGCCCGTTTCCGTTTGCCATAAGACGATGTGGCCAGAATCTCGTAGACAATTCTCTGTCTGTCTTTGTTGAAGAAGAAAGTGTCCTGATGATCGCTGCCCAAAAACCTGCAAACAGAGAAGTGGCCATCTCAAGTCTACGTTCTCCATTATGGAATCATCATCATCATCATCATCATGTATACAAAGTGAAAGTTGGTTAGTCAAATGACAAATTATCGGCAGAAATTGTTGAATAATCAATAGATTGATGTTTACGTTAGTGCAGAAGTAAATTAATAATTAACTCTTCTTCAAATAACCAGCGTTTTTCTAGTCACTTTCCTACTCAGATAATGTTAATGACCTCCGTTTAGATCCCAGTTGATGAGCTTGTATATCATAGTTTATCATCAACTCTACCTGATCAATAACTACACTGGGTGTAGTACTGAAAATAAGATTGTCAGAAGCACGATGTTTATATCGAAGACATCCCCATGATGAATTAACATTAGACATGGCGGTGGGAGTGTATGTGTGTGTGTGTGTGGGGGGGGGGGGGCTTAAACACACATCCTCCACGGGTCTCCACTGGTACAAGTGTGGTTTTAGGGGTCTCTCGACAGCCTAACTAGTAGCGTGCGTGGCCACAGACTTTCAGCGTCTCGGTTCAGATCCAAGTATGTCTACGACTGAACAGTGTCTCATATTTATCCTACAAATTAGCCTTAAAACGACAACATTTCTATACTTTATTTCCATATATCTATCAGCAATAGTGCGCCATAATCCGCAGCAATGGCATCACTAAACGATACACCTGTTAATTATAACCATTCCTTACCTATCTATCTTAGATGTCTTAAACTGGCAGGTGTAATAGTCTAAGGGTTCATTAGGGACTTGTTCAGCCATAATGTTAGGCATATGGAGGGTGGCTAGGATCTTGGCCGACCAGTTGCTACTGGGATTGGGGTGTGCCTGAAATAATATACAGTTTTGGTGAATACATGAGTGAGTGAATAACAGAAACTTTTACCTCACATTTGGTAGTCTTGTAAATCCTAATTACCCCGACGATGTAATACAGGTCAAATCCTTGACATACACACACGAATTCACGAACGTACACGAACGCGCACAAACACGTATATATATATATATATATATATATATATATGTTTGCAAGGAAGTAAGTAAATAGGTAAAGTGCATTTACGTGGCTCTGCAAAGGTCATACTTTTAGAGGTAATTTATATATATATATATATATATATATATATATATATATATATATGAGTGAGATTTAAATGAGTAACTAAAATTAGTTTTATAGAATACTAATAGATCCGGATGTAATTAACCCACTATTTACCTGCAGTGGCGCCCTCATACAGAGATCCTCAGCATAAAAACATAGTACATCCCACGGGGCGTGTAACTTTATATAATATATTATCTTTGTTTCGGATTCTACAGCATCCTGCAATAGTAACAAAATCAGGGATTAGTTTTGATGATGATAATGATGATGGTGATGATGATGACGATGATGATAATGATGATAATTATAATACATATAATTAGTAAATCACAACATAATATTGACGCATAAATAATAGATGAAAGTAAACATTTGACTATAATATATTGATTAAATGTGTGTGTGTGTGTGTGTGTGTGTACTTGTATTTGAGTAAGTGAGTGGGTGAATGAGTGGGTGATTTGGAGTGAGTGAGTGGGGGTGAGTGAGTGGGTGAGTGGGTGGGTATGTGGGTGGGTATGTGGG
>JAODUP010000371.1:87500-120000 GCA_025642065.1 Paralvinella palmiformis
ATTACTCCAGAAAACAATGGAACTACAAAAATAATCGTTCCCATAATATGTGTCACGCCATATCGGCCATAAGAAACGTTTGTAACCAAGATGTTTCGTACTACTTTGTCCCTTTATTTATTTATTTTGTCATCAGACGATATAGAGCCATACCGGCCACAAGAAAAGTTTGTAACCAAGATGTTTCGTACTACTTTGTCCCTTTATTTATTTATTTTGTCATCAGACGATATAGAGCCATACCGGCCACAAGAAAAGTTTGTAACCAAGATGTTTCGTACTACTTTGTCCCTTTATTTATTTATTTTGTCATCAGACGATATAGAGCCATACCGGCCACAAGAAAAGTTTGTAGCCAAGATGTTTCGTACTACTTTGTCCCTTTATTTATTTATTTTGTCATCAGACGATATAGAGCCATACCGGCCACAAGAAAAGTTTGTAACCAAGATGTTTCGTACTACTTTGTCCCTTTATTTATTTATTTTGTCATCAGACGATATAGAGCCATACCGGCCACAAGAAACGTTTGTAACCAAGATGTTTCGTACTACTTTGTCCCTTTATTTATTTATTTTGTCATCAGACGATATAGAGCCATACCGGCCACAAGAAACGTTTGTAACCAAGATGTTTCGTACTACTTTGTCCCTTTTATTTATTTATTTTGTCATCAGACGATATAGAGCCATACCGGCCACAAGAAAGGTTTGTAACCAAGATGTTTCGTACTACTTTGTCCCTTTTATTTATTTATTTTGTCATCAGACGATATAGAGCCATACCGGCCACAAGAAAAGTTTGTAACCAAGATGTTTCGTACTACTTTGTCCCTTTTATTTATTTATTTTGTCATCAGACGATATAGAGCCATACCGGCCACAAGAAAGGTTTGTAACCAAGATGTTTCGTACTACTTTGTCCCTTTTATTTATTTATTTTGTCATCAGACGATATAGAGCCATACCGGCCACAAGAAAAGTTTGTAACCAAGATGTTTCGTACTACTTTGTCCCTTTTATTTATTTATTTTGTCATCAGACGATATAGAGCCATACCGGCCACAAGAAAGGTTTGTAACCAAGATGTTTCGTACTACTTTGTCCCTTTTATTTATTTATTTTGTCATCAGACGATATAGAGCCATACCGGCCACAAGAAAAGTTTGTAACCAAGATGTTTCGTACTACTTTGTCCCTTTTATTTATTTATTTTGTCATCAGACGATATAGAGCCAGCCTATAGAGACTGGTGTTGGTAAGAACAATAATAACCAAGAAATAAACATGACATAATAAACAGACAATATAAAGTTAGAGCTGATACATAAATGTATTCCTTTGTCAGAAGAACCGACGCCTATAGGAATTACTCACGGGGGGGGGGGGCTGAGTGAGGTTAGTGGGTGGTTTTTTATAATAGAAATGGTGACATCATAAAGATGAAGTCAATTTCTACAATATAGCACGTATCATAGAGTTATGGGAAGATATTAATCCGTTTATGAACCGATAATCTATCATTCTGTACGTTTCGTCTTATCACGTGGTTTACAGAAATCCGTGTATAGTTTCGAACCTATTACAGATGGAACGGGTGGGTGGGAGGGGGGGGGGCATATAACCCACTGAGGGCCAGTCGTTGATGTACCAGTCTGGTATAAGAGACTCTATTGTTTGGGCTTACATCTAACCATCAATCATATTATGCCGGGAGGAGGGCGGCGTATTTAAACTGATGAAACGTGGATGATACAAAGTGAACTGGACATGGAATTGTTTCCGAGATACTGACGCGTTCCGAAAGTGTCTTGTTTCAAAGGCTTTTTTCCGCCTTTTGTCCAAATTCCCCGAGAGCGATCTAAGGGTACGGTTCAGTCAAGTTGTTTAATATCGACGCTGTCTACACCTGCGACTTCTAGCCGAATGGTAACTAACTACCTGTGGGAAAAACGTCCAACAAACACAGGTGTGAGTAAGGTTCCCTGCGCCAAATGGTCTAAATCCTGCACTATCATAGCACTTCTAAGAGCGATATGGGGTGCCTCCGTAGCGCGGTTGGCCACAGATCTATAACACCCGGGTTCAAACCTTTTTCACTTCGCTTCATTACCTTTGGAGGTGGCTGGGCCCTTTTAGCCTACCTTGTGCGCAAAGGTGGCCATAAAACAACAACATCTACGCCTACATCTAAGGACGATGTAAGAACTTTTAAACTTAGATTCAGGCTAAGTATTATTACGCCCTATCCACATGTTCTATGGATCCGGGCCACATCTCGCCATCATCGCCGCTCCGGGGAATGTACCGTTTCCGGATCTCCAACAAAGGCCGACAGTCTACAGTCAGCCATCTCATCCGACCAATGTCGTGGCTGATCCAATTAGTGAACACGTCACAAATCAGCGGGCTGTCGGTGGATTCTAACCGCGAATCTCTCACCTTACACCGCACCATTCTATTAGCGAACTACGTTGTGCACCGTCAGAATGTCAACAGTAATATGACGATTTATAATGGAGTCTTGGCACGAATTTCAGACCGAGCCTACTAATGTGTTCTATGGGTGGTGGGGGCGGGGGGAGGAGGCGGGTGGAGCTGGTGATGATCGTTTTTTTCTTTTCTTTATATAACGCTGAGGAATTATTTTCAAACTGACTGTGTCTATTATAAGAAATCCATGATTTATTAAACGTGAGTTAATCAATGACGGCGATAATACGAACAAAAACGACTCCGTATAGTCAAAAACAATTAATTAACTTCATAATTAGTCGAATCAACCTTATTAAGTGTACATCTCCGGTTTTGAATTACAAGCCACGAATCTAATCGAGTGCGAAGTTTCGCAGTCATTGAGCTGTTTCGAAGCCCGGGGAAACACACAGGCGCATACACTCACAGGCACGCAAGCACGCACACACGCACACACTCATGCACAGACAGACATACATGCGTGCACGCACGCGCGTATGGACACACGCGCGCACGCACAGACGTACCCAGGAATACGTTGCTTCATAATACGGTTAATGAAGTCTAATGCTTCCTGAGCCTATCAAGTCTAGGCTTAGATCTGTACTTAATGGTCCCCTCCCCCCTACCCGCCCTCCATACAGATACATCAGGGCTCCGTACGACACAATGATGAGTATGATCCTGAACCAGACAAGTCAGTTTATCTTAATCCGACAATTATTAATAAACAGCTTCCTTCTGTAATCAATTCTTAATGCGATAGATGTCACAGGTAATTACGTCATAACACTACCGACATATCCATACCTAATGACAGTCATCAATTACTCATCCTACTGTCTCCTCATGCCTACCCCCATCCACCCAACGAGCTCCCCTCTTCAAAGGAATTTCACCACGACCCCCCCCACCCCCCCTCTCTCCACTACCCAAGGCAGTACAGCTGGCTCCGGGTACCGTTCCATTGTACATAGGAAATGTGATTGATGCCATACGATTAAGGACTAAAACGGCTAATAACGAGCTCTTCATCAGTTACCTGGACTTTCTTTCTACGGAGTTTAATGACAATTGAAGTTGATGAGGTGTTGTATTCGATGCATAGACGCGATGGTCTAAACCGTAGCGCGGTTGGCCACCGATCTCAACCACCCGAGTTCGAATCTCGACCTGGGCATAACTGAAGGATGTTTCATCTTTCTCTTCGCCTCATTACCTTCGGAGGTAGGTCGGTTCATTTAGCCTACCTTGTGCATAAACGTTGCCGTTAAAACATCAAACATTCAAATGAACATCCTCCCGACAATCAGAGTTGATAATTTTGATATTTGTTAATGATAAATACTTCAACAAATAACGAAAGGTGTTCTTTATACTCTCCACATCAATTAGGATGGTGGATTATAATGATCCGGAAACGTATCAATCTTAGCTATGATAAAGGTAATCAATAACATGCGTCAGGTGTGGATAAACACACACACACACACCCACGCACGCGCGCGCGCACACACACGAAACGAGAAAGATAGACAAACAGACAGACAAACAGAGGCAGG
This sequence comes from Paralvinella palmiformis, assembly GCA_025642065.1. Taxonomy (NCBI): domain Eukaryota; kingdom Metazoa; phylum Annelida; class Polychaeta; order Terebellida; family Alvinellidae; genus Paralvinella; species Paralvinella palmiformis. The sequence goes on from JAODUP010000371.1 coordinate 91,537, forward strand.
CAGACAGACAGACGGACAAACAAACACAGAGACAGACAGACATTCTATGCAACCTGATGAAGACTTGAATAGGCCGAAACCGGTCGTTGCTATTGGGTTGAGTCGTGTTATATCGCTGCTATTAGTATTAATCTGAATTTATTCTGATTTATGCTTATATTATTCATACATTATTCATACTGTGTATTAATATTTTATTTCTCCATTTTAGGTTTAATCTTTCTTGGCCGTAATGTTCGACACAAAGCCTGGTTTTGTTTTAATCATAGTTTCTTGTTTATATTTAGATTATCCTCTTCTGGATTATTTTAGAAATTAGTTTTCTCTAATTATAACGGTAATGAATTATACATGCAATTAAAAAAAATTTTTTTAATCAGTTTGGAGTTGTTGTTTGAATGAAAGTATAACATCTGTACAGCGCCTTAAATATTTTTATAACACACACACACACACACACACACAGAGAGGGGGGGGAGACGTATACACGCCTTGGTACAGTCATTAGTGAGTACTAGCTATCATAGATGGTCCAATGTGTGTGTACGAGGTCGGTCTGAAGGTGACAATCCGGGGTCAGTGGGGTACGTTTGGGTACTCGACTAACTGGATGTGGGCTCCCTCATCGTGTAATTAATAATAATAATAATAATAATAATAATGTTTAAAATGGAAGTGAGGCGACGTGAAAGATGAAACACTCGTCAGTTACCAATTAAGTCATGGAGGGATCCCAATATAATGATGATGATAATAATAATAATAATAATAATAATAATATATGCAGAAATCATGCAAAGTCATCATATAGAATATTCCCTGAATATTTCCTGGTAAGACAGTTATGTTATACAGACAAGTAACTGGAAAATAACGTATTTTGTCGATCCAGCTACTTGTAGGGGAAGAGGACGGAATGATAGAGTTGTTATATGACGAGGATGTTAGATGTTTAACGTCCTCAGAGGATTTAAATGAATGATGCGGTAGAGCTGCGTAACCTAATTAGCTACCAACCAAGTGACACATACACACACATACACACACGCGCGCGCGCGCGCACACACACACACCTATTGAGGATGTGTTTTCTACACTGCCGTTAATCAACATGACAACGATTTTGGCCTTCGGCGGTTACAGAACAATTATAGGAAGATGGAAAAATTTATAGTCAGTGAGTCAGTAAGTCAGTGAGTCAGTGAGCGGGTGAGTGAGTGAAGCTTAGCCATGCAATGGCACAAATCGATTCGTTTAGTGTCAACCCTTTCATGTCGCCTCATACGATATGCAGAAGGTCAGAATCAGTTCATTCTGACCTCTGACCCAAAGTCGTATACTGAAATAAACGTATACATGATATGGCTGATATCAGATGGAAACAACTATATATACATATTTGTTTTAACAAATAACAGACGGTGTCTAGTGGATTATAGATAGATCGATGTTAGCGAATGATCTGTTCCTTATAATATGATCTAAAATTTCACGTTAAGCTGCATTAAATCATATTTCGTTACACAGTCAACTTTCTATTAACTTTCTCGTTTAAAATAATTATTTAGTGGTCAGTGACCTTTTCGGCTAATTCTAAAAACATATAACTTTTATTGCCATTTTTTGTTAACATATCATTAATATCTTTACTATCTAATAAGTTTTACACACGCAGTAATTGTTTTGTGGCTGGTAAAACTTTGAACTGGCTGCCATGTGGTTGGTTAGTTATTCACCACAACATGCGCGCATGCTCAGTGTTGGCACACAGAGAGTGGTGACGTTACACACATAAACGAGTAAAATATCAGCCTTCATGCATTACATTAATGCACGGCTATACCAATATGTATATATGTTGATGACGTCAGAACACAAATGTTGAGCGATAACCAGGGTAGAAATTCCTCAGCGAAAATGGAGAAAACTGAATATCCATTACGCTACCTTATTTGGCACTTGATTGCTGAAAACGTTTCGAATTTCCACGTACGCACAATGAAAATATCCACGTATTGTAATGTCATTAATACTTAATAATATCACAACTTATCATAAATGTTAATAATGAACCGTATATTTCAGAGGAAAGTGTACAAACTCTGGATCTGATAGCCATCTTTGTTTGTAACTGAATAAATCTGAGTGTGGGACTCCCTATTGTGTCGTGTCGGATATGATTAAATGTATGCGGCATTGTTTAGCGTCGGAGATGGAATTATCTCATCACCAATCAGGTTAATCCGGGTCGAACCCTGAAAGTCGAGACCAAATCCGGCTCCCATGAGATGTAATGGTATTAGTATTTTCCGGCACGATATCCACAGAATATGGCTAAAAACAATATTTTGTACGAAATTTCGTAATATAATGTCAGGCGCCATGACGATTCACTTACACCAGACACCAGCGCGTTTAAGATAGTACATTGTTTGGTTTAGAGTATATCTGTAATTTCTTTCAGTATTAACAATAGATTTTCGTCTGTTTATAACAACGTGCTTACTTTAAGTTAATTATATAATTTCTTTCAGTATTAAGAATATATTTTCGTCTGTTTATAACAAAGGGGCTTCTTTAAGTTAATTGAATATCGATTTTTAGTATGGCGCAGTCATCTCGGAATTTGCACGGTTACTACTTTTATGAAAGGTCAAGTGGGTTTAATCTCATCACTGAAGCTATAATTGGGTTATTTCATTCGATAAGTCTCAGAAGGATTGCATCTTCCTGTATACTGTCCTGTAGTACGGGGAGGGGGCAGTTTTTTTTCTGGCAGGGTTTCTTTCCTGAAAATGGCGGCGTCTCTTCCTGTTTCTAAATTTACCAACACTTAGTATCCGTGGAAAAGGATATAATTACAAACCACCTGATTTTCGTATTGAGGTAGACGGCCACGATAAGAACTGACCCTCATACCCCCCTCCTCCTCCTCCTCATCATCATCATCATCACTACTATCATCATCATCATCTTCATCACTACCAACATCATCATTCAGCAGGTAATCCACAGAACGAAAGACTGTCCGTGTATCAGAGTTTTAGGACAACATTATTAAAGACACAGGTCTTCTTTTAATGGAGGTTTTATTTTCATAGCCTTTCAAATTTGGCAGAATTTTGTACCACAAATTTTGCGATATTATTATTATTATATTACTAAAACAAAACAAAAATTAAAATCAAATCCACAATACATTTACTGTTTCATCCCCACAATTTCTTTCTACTTTCGTGTGGAAAAGTGAGGAAACCGCTGGCGCTTTTCATTTTTAGGCTAAAATATAACACTCCTACGCTATCCTATGTTACGTCACATCACGTCGCGTCGCGTTATGCTACGTCATGTCATGGCAGAAGTTATTTAATCATTTTCGTCCAATCTACAAGACGCCGCAATTTCTAGCTAATATTTTCTTACCAGCTCGTCTTGTTCCAGAATATTAACTCGATCCTCGTCACCCGGCTGACCAATGGCGCCGTAGTTCTCCATGGCAATAATGCCGCCATTAATTGTACTCTTCTCGGCCATATTTGATGACGTCACACTTTTTACACGGACTGGTTGTCGTAGCTATATGTAGGCATGGCGACGGTGATCGATGACGTCAGAGCTGATATTTGGACATTTCTATACCTGAAGAGAAAGGGGAAATAACGATGATAGCAGACGATAACGAGGGCATGATGTACTGAATGTCAGAAGAGTGAATGCCAGAAGACTGGATGTCAGGAGAATTGATGTCAGAAGACTCGATGTCAGGAGGCAAGAGATTGACTGTAAAAAGAAACCCGCGACAAAATACATGAAACAACAGAATATCAGAAGACTTCGATGGCCGAGTTCAGACTATCCAAAGAAAGGATTGCAAAGGAAAGATGGAAGGGAGATTATTATATATTTTATATGTGAAATGAACAAATCGTCAGTATTAATCAACATCCAGTTTTAATATCGATATCAGCCGACTGTCTTACATTACACTTGGAACTGAAAAAAGCAACGTTTCAAGCTGGATGACCCGTGTTAGTGAATGCAATTCCAGACATCGGTCGACACATTTATTTATTGCCGATCACTGCGCACGCGCAATGAGTACTGGATTTTCCCCGAGGTTTGAGATAATTCCTACGCGGATGGAGATCTTTCTGATCAGATCAATCGGAATACCGGCTAATCGATAACATGATAATAGACCGCGTACTGTGCATATTCTATCATATTATCGGATATTTTACACCGTACATAATTGAAGCTTAGACGTTGTCATCTTGAAATAAAATAATTTATTGATCATTCACATTATGCAAAATTATATCTACAATAAGTACAAGTGTTCGTGCTTTCGTGCATGAAATTTACCAATAAAACTTTTCGTTTTCGGTGGATATTTCTCGCAAACGAGGCCATCTTCGGAATTCACGTACAGGATAACCGTGGACAGCAGCCAGGCTTGATTTTTCATTACTGTGATGTTTAATGAAACTGGATGTTTTGACCTTTAACTAGAATATAATCCGTCGGAGGGATTTCGTGTAAATGACATGTTTGGCAAAACTTTATGCTTGTCAAAGTTCATGAATACGAAAATCGATATGGCGTCTTGGGACATGTTAAAGCAAGAATATTGATCATAAAAATCTATTTCGTTAGTTTTGTGCTGAATTTGATACACAAAAAGGTAGATTCTAGTAAATATAATTGTATATACACCATATATATATATATATATATATATATATATATATATATATATATTAACATAAGTAAATGACAAGACTCAGTAGATGCCTTTTTAACAAACAGACCTTACAACAAAATTAGTGAATGGATAGTTTTTCTTTAAACTCCCGTAACATCTGGGATATATGAGTCGAGAGATAACCTTACAATAGACAATTAAAATTTAATATAATTGGCACACGGGTGAATATCGCGATATTAAAACATTTCCACGCTCTCCTATACAATATATGATACAATGCCTCCATTATGGTGATGTACCGACGGCGGCAGCCGCCCGGAGTCGAGCCATATGATCCGTGATCCGGAACTAATAACGGGATATATACCAAGGTCACGCCTCTTATCCGTATTATGGGACCCAGTAATTAATACGCGAAGATAATTGGCATGTGACCTACTACAAATCCTGACATGGACGTTGATAATTACAGAAGTCATTTGTGATTTAATTAGGTAAATAACATAATTGTTGGGAGCAGTGATGGTAGTCAGACTTGTAGTAGTAATAGTAGTACCGGTTATAGTAGTAGTAGTAGTAGTAGTAGTGGTAGTGGTAATAGTGGTGGTAGTAGTGATGGTAGTCAGACTTGTAGCAGCAATAGTAGTACCGGTAATAGTAGTAGTAGTAGTTGTAATAGTGGTGTATGTGGTAGTAATTGTCAGCAAAGAGTACCGGTAATATAGTTTTTTGTAGTAGAATAAGTACCGGTTATGGTAGTAATTTAATAGTGGTGGTAGTCGTAATAGTAATAGTAGTAGTAGTAGTAGTAGTATCGGTACCAGTAGTAATAGTAGTATTAGTCGTGGCAGTGGTAAAGTATTAGAAGTAGTTATTGGTGATGATGATGATGATTGATGATGATGATTGATGTTTTACGGCCACTTTTGTGCACAAGGTAGGCTAAAGGGGCCGAGCGACCTCCAAAGGTAATGAGGCGAAGTCAAAGTCGAAACAATCTTCAGATATGCCCTTATCAGTAATAGTATTAGCTTTAGTAGTAGTATTTGTAGTAGTAGTTGAAGTAGTTGTAGAAGTAATTATTTGTATTGTTGTTTTTGTTTGTAACAATAGCAGTATAAGTTTATTGTATTTCATCATTCCTTCACATCATAATATACATAATTGATACAGAAAAATAATTGACATCGTAGATCATTCTAAAACAACAGGACCACACAGACATGTACGCACACACGCCTGCACAATATATATATATATATATATATATATATACAAAACGAATAGCACGCATCTGATAGATAACACTAATGTGAAGACAACTGTATTTGTGCAATGACTGGATAGAGTAAATATGTTTAAAGATAAAATATGGAGTGAATTATATTATCAGGATTAAATATCAAAGTAAAGATTGGTCATATTCATATATATATATATATATATATATATATATATATATATATATATAAATTTTTATTATTATTATTATTATGACTGAATTACGGGGTTGTTTCTCCTCGTTGTCGTTGAGGGGACAGAGTCTAAATAATGAAACATCCCATAAACTTAAGTGACATCGTGATTCTATCTGTCAACCTGGATGAGTCCAGATACATAATAAATAATCAACGACACTTCAAGGTGTGCAAAATAAGCTACAAGATTACACAAAGCTACTTGTTGAGGTAAATTACAGTTACCGCTATTTTCTAACCAAGTTCCATCCTATGTATTCAGTAATAGAGCACAACATTTAGTTAAACTATTAAGAAGAAACATTTAGATCTGTTTACTAGGCAACGAATAAGACCTATACAAAAACCTATATACGTACGTGGTATTTTTGTGTGTGATTGATTAATATATATTATGTTGCGGAGTAAACACAATGATATATGGGATAAATGTAACATTGTCTCCTTGTCACGTTAGCCATCAGTAATATTCAATAATACATCATATGATCTATGTCTACGACATCCGGTTGATTGGATTAACACAATTTCCCTAATGTCAGCACACGCACGCACGCACGCACGCACGCATACACACACACACGCACACACACACACACACACAGAGAGAGAGAGAGAGAGAGAGAGAGAGAGAAGACAGACAGACAGACAGACAGACAGACAGACAGACAGACAGACAGACAGACAGCATTATTTGATGAATATTACTAGCATACAAATTTAAAATTACTGCTTTTTTTCGGTAGCTCTAGAGTTAGACCAACGTCATCATCAGCGGCTCGAGATGGCAGCCATTGTTGTAAGCAGATAAATATAGGAGAGATGGCCGTAGACAAGACGATAAAATTAAATAGATAATATGAATACACACCATTTGCATCTTTACCAGTTATCACCGAAGCGGCGTCCATATCAACGTATTCTTCTAATATAAACATAATGAATAGAATCGTCATTTCCTACTACAAAGATAAAACTATGGAATGGAAGAAGATCATCACCTGGTGTACATCACATCATCTGTCTTATTTCCGGCTTCGTTTTCTGTCGAATGTTATTTTAGTAACCGCATCGACGAAGACGAGTCTTTTGTTTGGCATTTCGGTAAATTAAGGTCAAGCCAACAGACACGTGGTTAGTTTGTCAAAGACCGTCCACAGCCATTACAGAAAGGAGATACAGGGTGTTTGCCTGTAGGTAGGGCTTCACCTCACCTATTGGTCACCTTAGTATATTGTTCGTGGACGTGCATTTGTGATGCACCTTCCAATGATTTTTGGCTAGTGTTATAATAGATATTCACACCTACCTAGACACATGTATAGAATGTATGTACTTATGTATGCATATATGTATATGCATATATATATATATATATATATATATATATAATATATATATATATATATATATATATATATATATATATATATATATAGTGAAGTTTCACGACGTAATTACCACAACCTGTTACATACTCCTCAAGTATGGGGGATGGAGGTGAATATCATCACTGATAACTGCTCTGAGAGATATACCAAATTGTTCTGAAGTCTTCCACGATAATAAATTATCTCAGATCTTAAGGCAGTGATGAGAGATACCTGTCTCCGACAATCACATACGTATCTCTTCCGACCAAAATCTAACCAATAACAGATGCCATATGTATTACGGTAATTACACAATAATATTTTAATTCTTATTTATTTCACGAAACTTCGTGTTAAATAATTACGCATGTACTTGACTGTTCCGTTGTTTGTAATATAATGGTAAGTGTAATTTATATAATGGTCGGTGTAATCTATTATTTAATGGTCGGTGTAATATATAATATAATGGTCGGTGTAATATATAATATAATGGTCGGTGTAATCTATAATATAATGGTCGGTGTAATATATAATATAATGGTCGGTCTAATTTATAATATAATGGGCGGTGTAATATATAATATAATGGTCGGTGTAATCTATTATATAATGGTCGGTCTAATTTATAATATAATGGTCGGTCTAATTTATAATATAATGGGCTGTGTAATATATAATATAATGGTCGGTCTAATTTATAATATAATGGGCGGTGTAATATATAATATAATGGTCGGTGTAATCTATTATATAATGGTCGGTGTAATCTATTATATAATGGTCGGTGTAATATATAATATAATGGTCGATATACTCAATAATATAATGGTCGGTGTAGGCTATAATATAAGTGTCGGTATAATGTATAATATACAAGCAATACCTTGATTCGAACTTACGAGCACGAGCTCTGCAATCCAGCACGCTACGAATTGTATCACGACAGTCCCCTATTTCCTCTGGTCATCAAAACGCCCTTAAGGCTACCACCGGCCGGATCTTCGTCACCATGGCAACATAATCAACTAACGCGAAACAATGCTGTCGTGCTGCGTGTGACGTAAAGATGTCCGGTACGGAAATAAAACGTGGACGCTTAGTGGCCAATGTAACGCTATTACGGAGGTTGGCAATGACGTCAAAAAGTGACGACAAGAGGCGGTCGTCGGTAATGATGTAACGTAATGACGTCAACTAACCACGACTAGCCAACGAAGCGAGCTAATGGAACTAATACCACCATCAATCCATTTTGGTAAAATCTTCACCGTAATGGCTAGACGATGGCGATTTACACCAAATGTCAAATCGTAACCAGGCAACAACGTCACATCTTTATGGTAATACGAAGCTCCCTGGCCTGTGTTAGTACGGACAGATATCAAATATATATCACGTGCTGAGAAACTTAAAGCCTATTTTACATAATTTTTGCACAGGTAGATGAAGATGAGCAGAGTAAGGAGGCGAAGATGCTATTTGGGCAACTAAAAATTAACGCGAGGAAGCGAGTTGTCTTATCTCTTTGTATTCGACGTAATATCAAATGCTGAATATTCTTGCCCTGTCTTTAAAAATTCTGCTACGGCAGCACTTAGTGATGTCTAAATCCGGCTACTTCATGTGAAATGTTACCTGAAAAACCCCGAACAGTTTAGAATTTCACATCTCACAAGAAAATGAACATATTTTTTTAATTTTTTTTAATTTTTATTTTTCCTTACGGAGATTCGTAATTAACTTGTATTTGCGGAAATGGCTTTAATTTAATCAGTCCGTGTATAGGAGTGCAGATGATTGGATGGGTTGGTATTAAAAAAAAATTATTATTAAAACTAAGCTCCACTTCAATGTAGTATGAAGGCATAAAACTAACACTGAATCATTGGTTTTAAAATATAATAATAATAATAATAATAATAATAATAATAATAACAACAGAAAGGTAGGAAAACTGGATATTGACAAAAGCCACAAAACGTGTCTCTTTAAAAGGTAATAATACACAGTCGCGTGAGTGAGTGGGTGGTTTGATGGGTGGGAGGGTGGAATAATGGGTGAGTGAGTGAGTGAGTGAGTGAGTGAGTGAGTGAGTGAGTGAGTGAGTGAGTGAGTGAGTGAGTGAGTGAGTGAGTGAGTGAGTGAGTGAGTGAGTGAGTGAGTGAGTGAGTGAGTGAGTGAGGAATCAGTCAGTTGATAATCAATTTGTCAGCCAGCCAGCTAGCCAGCCAACCAGCGAACCAGGCAGCCAAGCAAACAGCTAGCCAGCTAGCTAGTCAGCCAGGTAATCACCTCTACACTGTTGATAGCTGAAACATCCCGTAGACAAGTCTCTGCTACTCGGATTCATACCCCAATATGGTTGTATGTAGCACAGTGAGTTATCAGCTGTGCTACTGTAATTCCCCGGTTAACCTTTCCTACCATAGATATTTCTTTAACAAATGTGACGTAATAGATCCCCCTCCCATAAAACACACTTGGATTTGGGATTCTTTTCGTGTGCAAAAAACTGGAAATTAAAGCTATAGTACTACTGATGTACCACGCTACGGTCATAGCCTTGTGGAAAAGAGGTTGAGGGAAGACGGGGAAGACATCTGACGGTCCCTGGAATAAAGGTGATATTTCTGGATAATTACACTAGATAAGGTATTATAGTTTACTTCATATCCGGATTAGATGGAACGTCGCTTTGCTATTATGTATAAATCATCTACACGACAGGACTTATAATCCGGAAGCGTACTTTGAATACAGATCGTAGCTGCGAAACTTTGTGCCTCGTGTTTCTTATTATTATTATTTTTCGTCTATATATATAGTCGAGTCTAAACCTGGTCAATTGGGAACGAGGGGAAGGATCCTGAATATCTCAATGCTCCCTGTTTGGATGCAAGTACAACATCCCACTCTCCCTAACTGTAACCGTAACGATCTATAACATTTAAAAGATATATTTGTGACATACAATTCCGTCTATTCAATTCCGGAATTGGAATTGATGGTCAATTCCAATTCCGGAACTGTAATTGTAATTGATTATTTAAAAAAATGGAATTGGAATTGTTCAATTTTGAATTGAAATTTAAGTTTCCTACAAATAATTAAATCCTCAAAGTAAATTACTGTTTAATTTTTAAATTCAGAAATATTTCTTCCACGACAATCCTACTTGGAATACAAACTACTCGGAGTAGGTATTCCAAGTAGGTACCCGAAGCAGGTACTCGGATGGTACCTAATCGTGGTAAAAAGTAGTAGGTAAAAAAAGGAGTTGGTAAAAAACGTAATTGGAATCGATACATTTGGATTTGGAACTGATAAATTTGATGTGGAATTGGAATTGACCAAATGGAATTGACTGATTTGTGGCCTCAACTGAGGTAGTATAATATTCTAGTGTCATCTTTTTGGTTTCAGATTCGTCTAACAAGACATATATAAGGGGATGTTATGTATTAAAATGTACTCCCGAGATCCTGTCCCAACTATAGCATAACAAATGTAAACAAAGTTCTTAAGCATACAAATAGTAAGTGGGAGGATATATGTAATATACAGAGCTGTACGATTATTCAAGGTTTCACGCATGTTTTGGTGAGCACCGATACACCAAATTAAAAAAAATACCAGTTTTTCCGTGTCTTCCGGAGATGACGTCACTCTCTGTATAATTCCAAATTCCATAGACGCATAAAGAAAACGTAACAAACCGGAAACGAAAGACAGGATGTGGTGTAAATAAAAATGAAGGACGAGGAAAAAGAAGAACAATTCTTTCGATTGTTCGGCGGCAGATGATAACAACAATGACAAAACTTCTACAGCGTCAATATCCTCGAAAAGAATCAAGCTCAGTGGCGCACCTAGTGGAGGGGTTGGGCAAACTCTTAGTCCGGGTACGATGCAAAGTTCATCAACAATGATGATTGATGTTTTACGGCCAATTTTGTGCACCTGGTAGGCGAAATGGGCCGAGCGACCTCCAAAGGTAATGAAGCGAAGTCAACGATGAAACAGCTTTCAGATATGCCTACGCCGAGATTCGAACACGGGTGGTAGCTAGACCACGGAGGCGCCCTGTTCGGCGACAGATGTGCTGCACCAAAGAGCGAATTGTCGCGAATGTAATTCTACACATTTGACAGAACCAATAAAGATATTTTTGCACAGACTTCGGGCACGTTCCTTTAAACAATAATCACCTACCGTTTAGATCCGTGCCAAGGATGTGTCACCTTTCGTTTGGCGAACCGTATTCGTTTTCGATATCTCGTCGCCCATTAACTTAAGCTTACACCATACGCTCTAAGGCGGCCGGAGAAACGGGATTTCAGATTTCAGACATTTGTCTACGCAGTAATCGAAGACAGCTACACCAACGCCAACGAGTGTAATATGGCAGATTAATCACGGCCAGACTCCAGGTAGAACGGTACTCAGGTAGCAATGACACCTGAATACCGTCTCGCCTCGGCACAACGCCCTCGTATCAGCCGAACCATCTCCAGATGGCAAGTGTTGATGCGGGCGGATAAACGAAAGAGCCGCCTTCGTCCGGAATGTCTGCGCCATAAACGTCAACGGCTAACGCGCGAAGACGGGATTTGCCAAGAGCTCTAGTATAGTTCGGGATTAATTTGATTATCATTTAATAGATGGCGCCGTCATCGCCTGTTTTCTTTATGTAAAATATCTCTTCGCTGATAACAAAATCTCGTCTTATCCTAATTAGTTACTATTGAGTGATCTAGTGGTGCAGTTGGGGTCGAACAGCGGTACAGAGGTCCCCAGTTCCGGGTTCGAACCTCAGTGTGCTATCCGTGTCTGTAGAATATGTCATGACGACCATTCCATTTCTATAGATCATACATCTTCCGGGTTAGGAGACAAGAGACACCTTTACTATCACATAAAGCTAAGGTAATTGTCATAAAGGTGGTATAATATCATATGACTGTGTGTGTCTGTCTGTATGAGAGTGAGTGAGTGAGTGAGTGAGTGAGTGAGTGAGTGAGTGAGTGAGTGAGTGAGTGGTGAGTGAGTGAGTGAGTGAGTGAGTGAGTGAGTGGGTGAGTGAGTGAGTGAGTGAGTGAGTGAGTGAGTGAGTGAGTGAGTGAGTGAGTGAGCAAATAAAATCTACACTTACTGATAGCCATCGAATCCAATCTGATTTGGCACACCTTTGTAAACAAGACAATAGTATTGGCCTCGTTCACCTTAAATAAACCGTCCTTGGTCAACAGCAGCAGCAACTGACGATGACGTTTGTTTATTTCTCGTCGTCGATGTCGTCGTCGTCATATGTTTTCCCATAATCCTTTTCGATCATCTGACCTGAATATCGATGCCGTATCGTCGTCACTGGCCGGAAATAGCCGCTCAAGTGACGAACGGCTCCTAAGCTAAACCAATTAAGGATCCACTGATTCCGGACGTCCGATAAGAACCCACTCGTGACCCATCCGCGATATGGATCCAGAAAATGGTACAACCACAAACACACATTCGTAAACACACACACAACAACAACAACAACAACAACGACCTACCGTGATTCGAGCCCGTTCGCTATAGTTGATCGATTTTAGACGACGGCTGACAGCTGTAAATGTGAACAACTCCTACCATTTCAATATGTTGATATGTTTCTGTCTGCCCGTATTGAACAGATTCTGGTTTTTACACGTGTGCGTGTACGTGTGTGTGCGTGTGTGTACGTGTGTGTGTGTGTGTGCGTGCGTGTGTGTGTGAATTGAGCTGACCTGTTTAGTCTCGGAGCTGATTATTATACCTGTGAAGTATGGTCGAGGGACGTCTTCCGAGGGAAACCAGTCCCACAAACGCACAGGAATTAGATCAATTCGAACCCACAACCCGGAGGCTTGCGGTGAAATCCTCTAACAACTGCACCATCGAAATGCGCACTGTTTTAGATAGAAGGTGGGGATGCGGGTTGGGGATGGTGGGGGATGTGGTGGCGGAGCTTGTTACTCCTTGTTTGTCATCATCGGGTCAGCACGTGTCGGTTTGGTCGTTATCCCCACTCCTCTCAGATGGTATTAAGTTGTCTGGGGTTAGCGTTCTGGAGAGCTCAGTGCGTGGACAATTCGTCAAATTGCCAACTCACTCGCTCAATCATCCAACCAAAAATAACACACCCACACAATACATCAACCCATCCACCCATTCACCCATAAAGTCAGCCTTCCACTTATTCGACGCGCACCCACACCCATTCATCCACCCAAAACCAACTCACCCGATCAACACCAACAGCATTACAATTTAACACGCCAGCGTCCCGACCTTGACATTTTGGAATCGCGGTATTGCACAGGATTCTCGTGAAGCCAGACATTAAATATCCAGCAACCGTCCGTCCGTCATCTCCAAGAACTAACACAAAGCGATAACGGGGTCAGATTCTCCCCGCGCTCTAACCCGACCTAGTACAATCATGAACCGAAAAAATGTATGACATCCGTTATTATAAATAATATATAATACATATAACTATCTGATTGTTTGTCGTCCGTCCGTATTTAGATTTCTTGTTTCTTTCAAGTTCTGTCTTTTAAAGATTAAAACATTTATATAATAAGTGACATTTATATAGCGCCCTATCCAGCTAGTTAGCTGTTCTAGGGCGCTGTCAGGTTTTCATTTTTATGGATGAGTGTACCAGTCGCCATATGAGAGTATTGCAGCCCGGAGCCTCGAACCCGCGATCCTTCGGCTACGAGGCCTGCGCTCTAACGAACTGCGCCATCTCATATATATATATATATATATATATATATATATATATGTCTGGCGTAGTTTGATATCATAATGTCCAATGTTAAAACTAAATGAAAGAAAACGAGAGGGGCGCTATTGAGCCGGATATTTTGTAGGCGTATATAGGTCACTATCGCACGCTTAAAGGTAGCACATTTGGACAGATTCAAACCCGCTAACCGGCAAAGTTTCGACGTGTCGCACTACGCACTGAGCTGCGACGGTCCACTAACTGCTATCCAGAGATGGTCCATTGAGTGCCTGCCCCCGAAAGGCGCGAAATACGTGATAGCCATAGATTATGTGAATCCATATCAACGAATACATGAGTGAATCAAGGAGTAAGTCGGTAGATGAGTGAGTAGGTCGGATGTGTAAGGGGGCCAATTCTAAATACGGAAAATATTGTCGGGGGGTGCAACAGAAGATGACACGTGAACTTAATTATATCACGGCCATGTTGATATCTAGCCTGAGCTAACTTATGGTACGTGTTTATCATATTACACAGGATCTCTATATTGCAGTGATATAATATGGCAGCCATATATAGAGCTGGCAGTATAAAATATCACCGTAATGTTAAAGGTGATGTCTTGAATGGAACGGTAATATATCACTTGGTATATAAGTAATTATGTGTGTGTGGCGCTGTGTTTGCGTGCGTATATATATATATATATATGTGTGTGTGTGTGTGTGTGTGTGTGTGGTGTGTGTGAGTATATATATATATATATATATATATATATATATATATATGCATGTGTGTGTGTGTGTGTGCATGTGCGTGCGTGCGTGCGTGCGTGTGTCTGGGTCTTTGTGTTAAAAGTGGAATGTGTGGGTGAATGGATGGATGAATGGATGGATGGGATGGGGCGGATGGATGAATGGCTGAAAAGAGAGACAGCTAGCTAGATAGAGGAAGGAAGGAAAAGGGAGAGACGGGTACGTACAAATAGGAGCATAGAGATCCAGACACATACACACACACAGACGGAAATACCAGAAAACGAGAGTCCAGGAAACAGTTACTGTTGTCTGCTCAAACTGTTATCAACACCAGATGGCGGTAGTGAGAATGATTAAGTTGTTCAGCCAGAGACTGATCTATTTAACATCAGACGTATGTCTGGTATGAATGTCAGCAACAATATCAGTCAGAATCATTAACTAATTATTAATAAACTTATAGGCACTTATATTAAAGGTCGCTTCCCGGATCCAGAGTACCCTGATTAATCGTCCATAACTTGAACTGACAATTCGAGATTAGCTGTGCCATTGCCTAAATCCACACTACTAAAACACACACACAAACACACACACAAACACACACACACACACACACAGACATATATATATATATATATATATATATATACATATTTATATATATATATATATATAACATGGCGATGTAGGTTTATGATATTATATAAAAACGGGAAGACGGGAAGACGAGCTCCTAAACAATCCGAAATTCATGGTGTCTTATTGTTAAAACCTCCTCTCTTGTTAATTGAAAAGTGAATACATCCCCTCAGTTTAGATTCGAACCAAGAGCATCCCAGTTTCTAGTTCACTCCCGACACCGCTGAGCCATTGCGACCATAAAAGACAGAACTGCAAAGGTTATCGTTGTTGTACCTTCATATTGTTCCCCGGGTACTTTCCTGTGTGTTAAAAGCAGGATAGATATTTAAATATAGCATCTTAATTATTCAGGAGTGCCATCTGATGTTTATTCATTATGTGCCCTATTTATTTACTAATTTGCACGTTATTGTATTAAATGTTGCACATATTTAATGGGAGATTATGGCTGGTTTTCATGGGGTTGGGGAGTTGAGGGGGGGGACAACGTATTAATCGGAACATCTGTTAAAGAACTATCCATATTTGTGATAGTGCATTATGCAGAATCTTCACTCTAGGTCATGGAGGTTTTGAGATCAAGAAAATGGAAAAAACGAATTTCTTTCGTTTCGTGATCCCTGATCAATATACAAGGATAACAGACGAAAGTGTGGATACTTATTTTCAGCGTGGTCCCATTTTACTGAGTATCTGATACAATCAACCCCTCCACTCATCGTCACTCACGGCGAGCAGTACCGAAAGATGGAATCGAAATATCCCGAGGCTTCTTCTTCCCCCCCCCCCCACACACACACAAAGGGTCTTTTGACGCCCCAATCTTTAACCCACTGATACCACAACACCGTCTAGCGTGTTTATCATCACCCACGATGTTGGGAGCCGAGAAATTAATTCCTATAAAAGTGTCGACCCTTTTTCGGAACTCGAACTCCTCCTCCTCCTCCTCCTCGCTGTGTCACGGAAATAAATAATTTCCACTATCCTGTCGGGAGAAATGAGAACTAGTATTCGATGGTACATTCGAACACTATATCCGTCTTGAGACACTATCTAATGGTGTTTGCTGGATAGGCACCGGTCTGTCGGTCAGTCACTGGCTGACCGACTGACTGACTGACTTGCTGACTGACTGACTAACTAACTGACTGACTGACTCTGACACTCTGACAGACTCTGACTGACTGACTTGCTCAGTCAATCACACACTCAACCATTCATCGCCCTAGATGTTATGCACAGATTAGTTCAAAATCGATTTTTTTAAAATCATAAACAGATAAATTATGATCTGTGCTTATATGATCCCCGACTACAATAAAAAAATTATGTTTATTTTGAAGTCAAATGAAATGTGATGTCTGTAAAAAGACTGCTGAAGTCTTCCTACAAGTTAAATTTCACTCAAGCTAAAAATGTTTGAAAGCTTTGTTTAAAAATAGCAAACAAACAAGCAAAAAAGCAAGCAATCAATCAATCAATCAATCAATCAATCAATACAATTCATTCATGCATTCATTCATCTAATCAATCAATAAATCAACCAAACAATCAAAATATCAATAAATCAAGGAGATAAACAAACAAACGCACACAAACGAACAAACAACATAATCAAACAATCAAACAAACATACACACTTACATATACATCTGCGAGCAGGAATACATGCATACACGCGTACACAGCCACACATTCAACATGCACACAATCTGCTCGAGATTGTGTGACAATGTATGCGCGGAAAATGGTATCTGGGACTGACTCTTATAACCCACGATCCTTCGAAAATTAGTATATTTGTCATGGCAGCACGTGACATCAGGGTGGTGGCTGATTGGCTAGATTCAGGTTTGTTTGCAAAAGGTTTCCCTCTGAATTTAAAGTGATTTCCCGTCTCAAGGATGGATTATATTTCGATGATGATAATATACTATTATTATTATTATTATTATTATTATTATTATTATTATTATTATTATGTTCAGTAAGAGAATACATAACACAGACAATAAGAGTGATAGATGCAGAGACAACAATAAAAGGTTTTGGGTCTCTCTCTCCCCTCTCTTTTCTCTCTCTCTCTCTCTCTCTCTATATATATATATATATATATATATATATATTATTGTCTCTTTTATTCTATTGTTCTCCTACTGGAGACTCGGTGGACTT
Organism: Paralvinella palmiformis; assembly: GCA_025642065.1. Lineage (NCBI taxonomy): Eukaryota > Metazoa > Annelida > Polychaeta > Terebellida > Alvinellidae > Paralvinella > Paralvinella palmiformis. The sequence continues at coordinate 109,440 of JAODUP010000371.1, forward strand.
TATTTTTAAATTCTACATTTACTGATGACCTTTGTGGTCATGTTGTTATGGCAGTCATTCCGTGTAAACAGTTTAAACTATCCTTTCACCCATCAGTCTATCTGATGTACCAGTATCTTCTACTAGAAGATTATAGTATTACGGGTTGATATTGGTGCCGTTATGTCTCTAATGGTGGTACACCGAGAGAGACCGCGCTAACGGCGGACATAATAAACGGTAGTACACCAATAAACTGCATTAATAATAAATATAACAAACAACAGCGCACAACGCACTGCACTGAACCTATTAAAGAGATGGTAGCACGCTAATACATTACCATATTAACCGTAAACATATAAAAGGTAGTACACCAACACGCTTTAATAAACTATAATAAAAAGGGGAGTTTGGTACAGGGCGTGCAAAAAGAGACAAAACAAACAAACAAACTTGTATTGTTCTCCTCTGAATGATGCACTCTATTAGCAGGTTTTTCTCTGAAAGAAAATCGAAAAATTATGGCGTCCTCCTTTACGATGAAGAACTAATTAATCTGAATTAATCGACAATATTTCATTAGAAACAGCTGTCTGGCAGTCGGAGAACGTGAACAAGAAACGTTCTCGTCAAATGATAAATAATCGAAATAGTCGTTTATGTGAGGACTTTTAGCTATTTCATGTCTTTTCGCTTACAGCCTTAAATGTGAGAAATGGCACGTACGCTTAATAATAAATACCCTCTTGTAGGGCGTGTGTAGGCTGGAGCGGATCCGATATGTTTGCAAGCGGATCTCAATCGTGAAATTTCGTCAAGAAAACCCGCAATGTCTCGTTGTATTATTTCGAACAGGCCGACCCCAGGTTTCCCAGAATGCGTTCGAACCCCCTCCCCTCCCAGGGACGGGTGTACGTATCTTAAAGATACACTGGCACAAGTCTAGAACCCTCTCTCCTGCACCCAGTACACCCTCTGACTGGATCCGCCGCCGTTGGCCTTACGGACGGCTCCGTTACGCGGTATGAAGAATCGCTAACGTAATATATAAAGCACCTTTTTATACGTGAGACGAGTCGACAATAGCCCCATCTAGCGGCTATATTAAGCTGGTTTATGGCGCCAGCTAGCGGGCCATGGTATGGGCGAGCCCCTAACAAGCTTATACTTGCCTCTCCGACGATGTAATATTAATAATTGATGAAGCTAGTCTACTCTCGTATTATAACAATAAGCTGAGGCCGAGGCCATTCAGTGATCTGATGACATCGAGCCGGCTCCAGATCGATATCACCTGTTCTGTGGGTCGGTGGGTGATTGGTTGGGTGGGTGTATGGTGATGGAGGAGGAGGAGGACGAGTTGCCTGGTCTCTTCCGGCCGCTGAAAATTATAATTATCCTATCTGGAGAATGGCTCTCAGTGAATTTCTGCTTTTTATATAAACAACATGTAAATACCAGTATTATAGTTTGTGTATGTTAGCGCGTGCGCTCGTGTATGTGTATTGTCGTCACACACACACACACACATACACACACACACATATATATATATATATATATATATATACACACACACATATATATATATATATATATATATATATATATAAACATGGCCTGACACAAGTTAAACCTCATATATATATATATATATATATATATAACCAATATATAGTCATTCCTTTTAAGTAGTTCATTATAGGATAGAGTAGCCGCTAATACTCTCTCTCTTTCTCTGTATATATATATATATATATATATATATATGTGTGTGTGTGTGTGTATAAATCGGCATTAAACGATCAAGATGTTTGTATTTTATATGGTTTTGGTGAGTTTTAATGCTTGTGCCTCAATACATCGTTGGACGTACAACTAGGCATATATTTATATGTTATTATGCGGTGATGACGAGTGATTAGCAGAGTACTATCGCTGAAATGTAAAATATACGTCAATAATAGTACACATCATTGATAGTACACTGAAGTCATATTACACACATAAAAGGTATATACAATACACGACAGTACACATCAATGATAGTACACATCATTGATAGCATATGCAATTTGCAGTGCACATTACTGATATAACACATCACTCATAGTGCACATTACTGACGTAGCACATCACTGATAGTACACGTCACTGATAGTACACAATATTGATATAACACCTCACTGATAGTACACGTCACTGATAGTACACATTACTGATATAAAACCACACTGATAATACACATTACTGATATAACACATCACTGATAGTACGCACAATACGCGGAGTAAACCTATACGCCAGCGATAAAATAAACAGAGCTATCAGGTGACGTTTTTGCAAGTTTTCTTCCACGCGCATAATTAATTCCAATTGTCACCAAATGACCTCAAGCGAAATATAACAACACTTCATACGCGATTAGACTAATATAACAGTCAATCTGCCATTAACCGGCACTTAGATAAACGGAACACACACACACACACAGGCTATTAACTCAGATATTTGGTTTATAAGCTTGTTCCCGGAGAAATTCGGCTATTTAAGTGTTGACTATAATTCTAGTTTATCATATTAATGTATACACACATTCTCGATTAATTTAAATGTTGCTGTTTTACGGCCACTTTTGTGTGAATGGTAAGCTAAATGGACAGAGCGAATAAGGCGAAGTGAACGATGAAACACCCTTCAGACGAATCCCGGTCGTGGTTGGAAACCAGGTACTTCAGCTCTGTGCCCAGCTGCGCTACATGGAGATGCCGACGCACGTTCTTGACAATGTGTGTGTGTGTGTGTGCGTGCGTGTGTGCGTGTGCGTGTTTTTTTCTTCTTCTCTCTCTGTCTCTGTGTCTGTGTGTGTGTGTGTGTTTCTCTCTCTCTCTCTGTGTGTGTGTGTGTGTGTGTCTCTCTCTCTCTTTTCTGTGTCTCTCTATCTCTGTAACTAACTCGGACAATAACAGCAACACTTAACTGTCACTCACTCAGTTCAAATAATGACCTGTATGTACTGGCCGGTTACTTGGGTGATAATAGATCAAGAAGCAGCTAATTGTCACAATATGTAGAAGTATGCGCCAAAAGTACTATTTTCTTTCGAGGCGTTTAGAAAATGGTAAGAATCGGTGTTTCGTAAAATAATACAGTCGTATAGATTACAGTATAGCACAGTGATATATGGGCCATATATCTACAGTCAATATATGTATAAAGTGTTCAGCATTCACAACATATACTGTGTGTTGAACACACACACACACACACACACACACACACACACACACATACACACACACACATCTCTCCCCTCTCTTTAATATATATATATACATATATATATATATACATATATATATATATATATATATATATATATATATATATATATATATACAAACAATATTTACGGCATATCCAACATATCCTGGCAATATACATAGTCTTATGCATCATACCAACCTATATGTTATAAAAACATACGGTCTGCCTAATACACGTGGGATATACCACATAATATGCCATACATAACATATAGAACATGTCAAACATGACACATACACGACCAATAAGGTATGGTCAAAGAATAAAGCACACAAATAGTCAATGTTGCTGTTTTACGGCCACTTTTGTGCACAAGGTGGGCTAAATGGGCCGAGCGACCTCCGAATGTAATGAAGCGAAGTAAAAGATGAAGCACCTTTCTGACATAGCCCGGCCGGGGTTTGAACCCAGGTGCTGTGGATCCGTGGCCGACCACGCTAACAGTTAGGCCATGAAGGCTCCAATACATCCAAATCGTAAAGCCCCCAAATATAACATATGCCATATTCAGAAAACGTATCTGACAAGGACGACGCTCAGTCCACAAACACAACGTTTGAGGAAAGCTGGAAAAACTAAGGATTACACATTATATACGGCATATATCACTCATGTGGCATGTATAATACATATACGGGATGATCAACATAAAGGGTTTCCCCGAACAGAGCAAACTTGAGTCGCCTAAAGCCGTCCATAAGTCGGCGCTAACCCATCCTCCACCCCCCGAACTACGGACAAACCGACTTGTATACACAGGGAGCGAAACCTGAGCAAGTCATTTCAGAGGTGTGTAATCGTGTAATTGCGATGCTTTCGATCCGATGATGGTGACGCCGACGGTTGTGGTTGTGGTGGTGATGATGATGATAGCGGTAATAGTTATGGTGAATTACTGGTCAGGTGTGCTGATATGAGGTCAAGACGCTAACTATTGATTAAAACTGGAGCACATCTGCTTCTGCCGACAGCCACGGATGATAATGGGGGGTGGGACGAGGGGTGAGTGTTTGAGTAACGGCATTTCCGTATGTTATGGCAACTCACTCCGATGTACTGATCCACCGAGACAACAATGACTTACCGCCAGAGCCTCCGTTTGTCCGATGTTTGACTCCAAAGTTGCCTCTCAGTCATAGGTCACAAACGTGACCAGCGTCGAGACTGAGCATAACACCACTCCTCGCTCGCTCACTCACTCACTCACTCACTCACTCACTCACTCACTCACTCACTCACTCACTCACTCACTCACTCACTCACTCATCATCAATCAATCATCACTCAATCACTCAATCAATCACTCAATCACTCACTCACCCATACACCCTACAAACAACCCACCCATCCACCCACTTACCCAACCACCGATCAACCAAAAATCATCCACCTTCCAATCATCCACCTTCCCATTTTCCAACTAAACAACTAACCCAAACATCCACTCACTCCTTTTTCTATGTATTATAAAAATATTTTATTTTGATATGAGATCATGTTGACATCAGAGAGGATATCACGTGATGTGGACTCTCTATCCTGACACGTTTTCGTGGCTAACACCTCGCCAGTATGGCTAACGATCTGGCGTCTACATTGCCGGATTGTGGCTAATTGCGTTGTTCTACCGGATCATGAAAATGTTCTTGATCTGGATCATCGCTTTGGTGGTATCACGTAGATATGGTAATACCCCCCCCCCCCAATCCGGCACATAGCATGCGACAGAACATAGCAGATAATAATCCAGAAAAATATCAACTCCTTCACCCTCCCCGATACACCGCCTGATAAAATTCTAGATAAAACCCTAGATAATCCCTCATACAAAGCACCTGATTATTATCTAGATAACACTCCAGATGTCAATCCGGATGACATTTTATATAATATCCCAAAATAAATCTCTCACAATGCTTCGGACGATGGTGGTGGAGGTGGGGGGGGGGCGTCATTAATAATTAACGATATCATCTGCCAGAGGAGATGAGACAGGTATTAATTAATAAGGATTCGGATACACGTTTTTGCATCACTAATATACACGTCACCATCATAGTCGACAACTTATCGTCGATATTAGTCGGATATGTTAATTATGATGTGGTTTTGTTCGTCTGTTGGGTCTATCCTAGTGTGACAGGGTTTGTGAAATATGGACTATCCTATCACTGGTGTCATAGACGTGATGATACAACCAAAGATAATGGATTAGATCATATGTCTAGATAAATGATGAGATGCTAGTTTACATTACAAACCACATAATCCACTCTATAATAATTCAGATATTAGTATGAAAGGAGATAATTTTCGAGATAATATTCTAAATAAAACAGAACGCCGCCTGATGCAATTGATACAGATAGATAAGCATGACGATGTGCCTGATAACATCCGGCAGGACATCAAATGATACGCCAGGTGATACACCCGTTGATGGTCGGCATTTAACTCTCAAGATAGTGCATCAGATAATATTAAAAATTATGTTCCAGCTACTAATGTAAGCAATATTACTAATAACACAGAGATAATGGCAGATGCACTTGATAACACCTCTGAGATGACGCCTCACATAATATACTCCGTAATAATTCCAAGTAATACCGCAGATAATATACCTTGTAATATTTTGGATAATATCCCACACAATAAAAGTCATCATACCTAAGATAATATCAGAGGTAATACATCAAGTGATGGCAATTATTATCAATAAAGCTGTTAAAAGTATAATCTTCACTGATCTCAATAACATATCGCTTTGTATTTGTCTGTTCCTATCATTGTATAACAGTAAACAATTGTCTAATCCTGTACACCTGTCTAAAGCTATACACCTATCTGATATTATGCGCCTGACTAATACTGTACACGTTTCCTATATTGTATTCCTTTCGAATACTGTACACCTTTCTAATACCATATACCTGTCCAATATTGTAACCTGCCTTATAATGTACACCTTTCTAATGTTATACACCTGTCTAGTATCCCACACCTATATATCACAGTATAGATGTTTGCCAGTATACCATGTATGCGACTGTGAAGTGTAATCTTTCATTATACATTTGTGTATCAGTGTACAACTGTCAGTATACTTCTACCAGCACACATTTGTCTATAAATCTATATCTATTTATCCTTGGACACCTGTCTAGCATTATACAACTGTTTATTTTGTACTAGCAACAATCTATACGTCTATCAGTTTACATTTGTATATTATTGTATTCATGTTTACCAACGTACACATATCTACGAATGTACATCCTTCACTGTAAGTATATAGTACATAGTATTCTGTCACCGCCCAAATGCCCATCGTCTATTCCCGATCATGACACACCTATCTGTCGCTGTCCAGCTGGTCATCAGTGTACATCTTTGAGTATACGTTTATCGGTAAAGATTTGTTTACCTACACCTGTCTCTCGAAGTACATCCATTAAAGTATATAGACATGTTTAATCTAATATTGTACATATTTCAGTGTACACGTTTTGGTGAGCGTCTACTTGTGTACGTCTTTTAGTGTGTGTATATATATATATATATATATATATATATATATGTGTGTGTGTGTGTGTGTGTGTGTGTGTGCGCGTATGTGTGTGTGTAGATGTTCAGGCATATGTACTACATGTATATGGTTGTTGTGCCCCTATGTAACACCACTAGCTATATACATCTGGTAAAATACATCAATACATACACATACTGAGACAGGAACTACTAATGCCAGATAAGAATGGCAATATTGAAATATATATACACACATTATCTGGTAATAATAGAAATTGTCATATTTTGTGTAGTTATATTCAAACATTGTAAACCTGCCCATTATAATATGATAGAGGTGTGTGTGTGTGTGTGTGTATCAATGTGGATTAATTCCTACTATATATATATATATATATATATATATAAAGCTCGTAATTCACAAGTAAATATATCAACTGCCACGTACATCCAGATAAATTAGAAGCGGGTCAATATGAGATAATCGATCATCCAAATTTTATACGCGCAACAACTTCGATCGCCATTTTCCGCATACACACAAATGAACGCGTATCTGATGTACCAGAATAAATGTTTAAACGTCCAAATTCTCAATTAGCTTAGATAATAGGAAGACTTACCTGTCATTGCCAATCATCACATGTAATTGTCCGTGTTATTTCTAGATAGGTTGATTGGCGCTCAAGTGTCACCGACTATCGTGTTTGAGAGCCAATTCGGGACTACACATATCCTGATACGTTATTAGTATCTAGCCAGTGACCTATCTAATCCCGAAACGGTGATGCTAATTCTAATATTTTCCAACAAGCTGACGAATTCCTGCCCAAACTGATAATTCTCGACCAACTGACAATTTTCGACCAGCTCTCAAGTTTCGATCAGCTATCAATTTTCCTCGACCAGCTGACAATCGTCAACACATACACGCGCTCTAGATATCCAGATAATGGTTGCTCTAAATGTGACGTTGTTGTCTTGGTCCGCCTCGTCTGTGTGTTAGGTCAGCTCTCCGTCCTACATCGGGTCAGCGTGCTGTCCTATTTGTTCCGTCAGCGTTCTATTCCATCCGTGTGTGTGTATACGTATGTGTGTGCGTGCGTGCGCGTGAGAGCGTGCGTGCATGTGTGTTATAAACCTGGTTATTGTTATAGATTCTTTATGATGGCGTGTACTGGAGACAATATCGGTTTAACAACAACAACACTCTCGGTGCGATTTTTGTTGCTGTGCTGTTGTTGATAGACTGGCGGGAGAGCTAGGTTACAGCAGCTACACAGTGTGTGTGTGTGTGTGTTTGTCGATGTTTGTGTCGGTTTTGTCAATGTTTGTGTATGGTTGTTGGTTTGTAAATGTGTGTGTGCGTGTTTCATGTGCCTTTAAAAGGACGCGAGAATGGTAGGAGATAGGTGCGTTATTATATATATATATATATATATATAAGTACGTGCGAACGCGTATTTGTGCGTGTACACGCGTATTTGTGCGTATACACGTATTGGCTGCCAAGGGAAATTCTTGACTAACAGCCCGAGAAGTGGCTCATTAACTTATAGACCGACGGACTGATAGACGACTGACTCACCACACGACTCACATATGAACACCTCTACTCAATATGGCACGCCAACAAAAACATAACTGATACATTATTGATGTTAACAACCTCGTTACTAGACATCAATATTTACAAACAATAGATGCTATATAGACAGTCACGTAAATATAGACACTATATAGACAGTAGTACATGATGGTAGGTAGTTTACGGAAAGTAATACAGCGAGGTAGACACTATATAGACAGCAACAAGTGATAGTGGGTAGCTTATAGACAGCAACACGTAAATGTAGACACTCTGTAGACACTAACACATGTAGACAGAGACGTAACGATAAGTAGTCTATAGACAGTAACGTGTAATCGTATGTAGTTTATAAACAGTATCTCGTGAAAATGTTGACATTAACACGTGAAGGTAAACAATCTTTTAAGAGTAACATGTGACATTAGACATTCTATAGACGGTAAAACGTAATGGTAGATAAAGCATAGAGAGTAACACGTGATGGTAGATACTCGAGACATCAACGCGTGAATGCTGATACAATATAGACAGTAAAACAACGTCACGATGATATGTAATAGACAGTAAAACGTCACGATGTATGTAATAGACAGTAAAACGTCACGATGATATGTAATAGACAGTAAACGTCACGATGATATGTAATAGACAGTAAAACGTCACGATGATATGTAATAGACAGTAAAACGTCACGATGCTATGTAATAGACAGTAAAACGTCACGATGATATGTAATAGACAGTAACACGTCACGATGATATGTAATAGACAGTAAAACGTCACGATGATATGTAATAGACAGTAACACGTCACGATGCTATGTAATAGACAGTAAAACGTCACGATGATATGTAATAGACAGTAAAACGTCACGATGCTATGTAATAGACAGTAAAACGTCACGATGATATGTAATAGACAGTAACACGTCACGATGATATGTAATAGACAGTAAAACGTCACGATGATATGTAATAGACAGTAACACGTCACGATGCTATGTAATAGACAGTAAAACGTCACGATGATATGTAATAGACAGTAAAACGTCACGATGATATGTAATAGACAGTAAAACGTCACGATGATATGTAATAGACAGTAAAACGTCACGATGATATGTAATAGACAGTAAAACGTCACGATGATATGTAATAGACAATAAAACGTCACGATGATATGTAATAGACAGTAAAACGTCACGATGATATGTAATAGACAGTAAAACGTGGCTAGATATTCTATAAACAGCAGATAAATCTGGATACGTTTGATGCACACAAAAAAAATCTACAAACAGTGACACATGATGGTAGACACTCTATAAACAATAGATGTATAAACAGACACAAGATGATATATACTCCATAGACGGTAAAACATGTAAGCAGACGCATAATGGTAGAACACACGCACGCACACACACACGCACACACACAGAGACAGAGATAGATAGATAGAGAGAGAGAGAAACACACGCACACTCAAAAAGATCACACACACAAACACCACACACACACGCGCGCGCGCGCATGCACCCGTAATGGCAGACGTTATCTGAGCAGTGACACTTGCAGATAGACACATACTTGTTGACACTCTATAGACAATAACTAATATAGACAGACACGTAATGATAGACACTTTATGGGCAGCAACACATGTAGACAGACATATAATTGTTGACATCCCACAGGCAGTAACATTTGTAGACATACTGGTGAAAGTCGGCACTCTATAGACACTAACACATGTAGACAAATGCGTAAAGATACATACTTGATAGACAGTAACACATTTAGCCAGACACATGATGGTAGACACTAGATAGACAGTAATGCATCTTCTGAGATAGGTTAGGGACAATAACTACTGAAAGCAGATGCTCAATATAAAAAGATACTCTGCAGACAGTGATACGTGTTGATATATACTTTATATGAAGTAACACGTAACGGTTGATACTCTATAGGTACTAATTTGAGATGGTTGATACGCTACAGATGTGATGATTGATAATCGGTAGATACTCTATAGACAGTAATACGTGATGGTAGATACTCTATGGACAGTAGATAGGCTACTGAGAGTAATATATGTTGATAAGTATTCCATAGACAGTAGATGATG